>JAWPHD010011674.1:0-81783 GCA_037043455.1 Cyrtodaria siliqua
CTAAATTTGAGATTTTGTATTGGAATATCGTTAATAGCCACGTTAGTGTCTTGGATATCTGCAACATATTGTCTTTTAACATCATTTATTATCAATTTTATATCTGCTACATATTGTGTGTCTTTTAATAAAGAGTTATTAAATTGATTGCCTTTTATAAATTTTCCAAATTTAAATTATATATAAATCATAGAATGATCAGCACGGTAACCTGGGAGTATTTTTGCATCATATAAGTCAGTATATAAATTATCAGCAATTAGAAAAAATATCTCGTTTTGCCCTTTTTACTGGGTTTCTACGAAGCCATGTATATATCTTTTCTACATTTTGCTCTCTCCAGCAATCAATTACATTCTTTTCTACAATAACATCTAAAAGAGTATCACGTGCATTTGGGATATTTATATTAACATAATTAAAAGTCTCCATGTCTGGATTTAGAACCAAGTTAAAGTCACCAGTTATTATACATGTGTTATAATATTCTTTTATTTTTTCTCCTAAATTACGGAAAAAACTAGGAGTATCCCTTTTTGGTGCGTATATATAAATAAGAGTAATATTTGTATCACATACAGTTGAATGTATCTAAAATCAACATATTACCATCCATGTCACTTTCGGAACTTTAAACCTTAAAGTTGAAGTTATTATTTATAAGAATGGCTACCCCTCTTGATTGACCAGTATGACTGCTAAAAAACTCTCGAATCAATATTTTATAATTAATAAGAACACTAATAACGATGATAATGATGATGATAATGAATTGTTTAATCCACTGAAAATACAATGTTTTGAAGTAATCAACAGATTGGGCATTTTTATGTAGCTAGGAAGTGAGTTCTACAATTTATAGCCCGAATAGACATTTTTCTGACAAAAACTGGCTATTCTTAGAGAATATAACTGTATAGATATAAAAATCGAACGGGAAAAGCAGCATTCAATGACGACAGTCAACCATAAACACAAACAAAGAACAAATTTAAAGATGAATAAAAGGCCAAAATAAGACATCACAAACACAAACGGGTTGACAATAGGGCTACCGCCTTGGAACGGTCAATGGCAAAAAAGGCCACTGGGGATTTAAACCAGGTTCTAGGGTGCACCAAACCTCACACTTAAGCTACGGTCAACCCAATAAAACGGGACAGTGTAAATAAAGAAATCCCCGTCATGAACTATTCTCTAACCAACAAGGCAGCATTAATAGGCAATATAAGTAAAACACAAAGATGCTCGTATATATATATAATTACAAAAAAACAACAATAGCCTAGAAAGCCACAAAGAAGGTACTCAGTGACTTGGCAGAAGCCAGAGCATCAAGAGAATAAACCATTGAGGGCACGACAAGACAAGCTGCAGACAAACATCAAACATCACCGTCCTTTTGAGCTTTACCCTTACCGAATCTACATATACAAACATATAAGTGACTTATATGCAACTTATATGCAGCTTATATGTCGCATATAATTCGCATATATGTCACTTAATATATTGTGAGTAATATAAGTGAGTTATATGTGTAAGTGGCTTATATGTCCAGATCATGGAGACATATAAATTACTTATATGCCATGTATATGTGAAGCTGATATTGGTGAGCATTTATAAGCCACTTATATGAAAGTGCCAATTTCCTCATCATGAAATCTGATCAGACACTACCTTAGATCAGTGAGATGACCTTTCAACGGAAATGCCTCATTTTGAGAATAGGATTTGAATTTAATCAGAAACATACTCAACTGGGATAGAAGTTGAATTTATGCTGTGACATTTTAATATCAAACAGCTTAATAGAATAAACATTAATTACTGTGACAAACACATTTTGTGAGTTGATTGAAGGATTTATTAGAAATATTTTTTAATAACATTTTGAAATGAGGAAAGATTTTGGTTGTAATCATAAATATTTTGAAAAGTGAAACCAAATCTGCTTAGGAATCGGCTTAAAGGAATAAACATTAATTACTGCGACAAACAAAATTTGTGAGTTGATTGAAGGATTTAGTAGAAATACATTTTATCATTTTGAAATGAGGAAAGTATTTGGTCGTAATTATAAATATTTTGAAATGTGAAACCAAATCTGCTTAGGATGCTGGTGTCAACAAAAGACATATAATATGGGATTAATGGCTAATAAGTACATTATGCTTATTTCTATATTTACCTGTTTTGTTTTACAAAAAAAATTCTCTTTATGCTAGACTGGTCATATTAACTAGGTTTTACTGATCATATTAACTAGGTTTTACTGATCATATTAACTAGGTTTCTGCAGTTAATTTATAAATGCATATGTAAAATGGTTCCAAAGAGCAAACATCATGTTTGAGGAATTAATGTGCCTCCTGAGGAGGCTCCTGAGGAGGCACGGATCTAATTCATACTATGACAGACATGACAGATGTGATAATAAACAAGTCAGTTAAATAACATTTATGATTAAGGTCTTTATGATTAATTCGCAGAATTAGGATATATTCTATATTACAGAGGATCTTAAACGAGTTCCCATTTCATATAAGATTTATGAAACGAGTTATGATTTTTTTTTTAACGCGCCTTTTGGCGAGTTAAAATTAAAAATAATTCGTAACGAGTTTCATAAATCTTATATGGAATGGGAACGAGTTTAAGATTCTTTTTATCACATAACATTGCAATCAAATTAGTAAAAAGTAATTCAGATGGACATAGAACCGAACGTAACGTCGCGTCTCACACATAACGTTGCGTATAAAAGAGTTTGTGTTTTACCTCTTTACAAAATAGCAGTTTACGCCAACTTTTTAACAAACCAACAACAATGTTTTGTATAACGTGCATTATTTGTATAAGCTGTCACAAATAATAAGTTTATGACTCAGATCTGGATGAATTTGTAATAAATAAAATAATTTCAGTTAATAAACTTGCGTAGTGTTACAGGTTTAACTCAACATATCAAAATCGTTCCAGGTTGTATTACACGTGTGTCATACAATAGAATATTAAATGGGTGTTCGACACTGCTAACAAGGGACGTTATGTGATACACTAATATATTAAAATTAATAAGCCTTCTTTTATGTTATCATGTGTCATTTACCCTTTGTTATCATTATTTTGGATTCAGTTTGACCTACTAGTGGATATATGTCACTTATAAGTGACATATATGTTACTGACGTTTCACATTTAGGCCACTTATAAGCTACATATTAATCACTCATAAGTCGCATATAAGGCACTTATAAGTGACATAGTACTTGGCTAATAAGTCACTTATAAGTGACATAGTACTTGGCATATAAGTGGCTTATAAGTGACATAGTACTTGGCATATAAGTGGCTTATAAGTGAGTTATAAGACTTACATCTCATTTGCATTTAAAATGAATATATACTGAAAGGAACAAGAAACGCAGAGTGCGTATTTCCGCTATATATTGTATGTTTAATATGATACTGCTAATCGAATGGTACAGGGGGACAGTAGGCCTGTCCTTTTCGAAAGAAGGTTTAAACAGCACTGAACACACCAATGGTTACCCCTTTAAAGTTTCATTATCGTCAGAATGCGCATTTGGCTCAAGGAGGTGAGCAAACTTAGATTCATTGACATGCCTAGTATTTTTCGAGATACTCATGTAGTTGATTCTATCCCAAAATATTTCAAAAATTCTGAAAGTCCTGTAATTTGTTATAAGTATAAAAAGCCTATTAGAAAAATTATTTTTAACCACAACAAAATAGTTTCTGACCTTGATATAGTACATAATACTCCTAAGGAATGTGAATGCAACACATCAAAATGTTGCTATGCTCCAGCAGGTCATGTTATCACTGGTAATTTTGATATTATTGATAAACGTATTCGGCATTTGTTTTCGAAAGGTCCTAAATATTGATTACATTCAACTATTGATTGTAATGCCTGTCGTGCCCAGATCGCCCACTCCATTGAAGATTTTAGTATCAAATGGTGTCGTAGAGAACATGCGGACCCAAACTCACTTTCTACTTGGAAAAAGTCAATTCTGAAAATTATAGATACACGTATTAACTTTTAGGATGCTAACCCCTCTTTACTTCCTCCGAGACCTAGGTTTTCCTTTCGTAATTTAAAATCGGGAATTCAGGAATTTCATAATAAATTTGTTTTAGTTCCTGCAGATAAAGCAGCTAATAATGTAATTATTGTTTGACGCCTACATTACGTCAATGTTTTATCTCTGGAACTCTTCAAGCACCAATTCGTATACTCCAGTTAATTCTACCGAGGATGATGTTGTTTCCGCACATATCACTCGGTGCACTACTTTCAAGGCTCGTGTAAACGATAAGCAAAATAAACTGCCTACTATGTACTGGATTCCTAAATTACATAAAAATCCATATAAGGCTCGCTATTTTTCGAATTCTAGTTCCTGCACCACAACAAACATCTCCAAACTTTTAACTTCTTGTCTTACTGCCGTTAAAGATCACGTTAAACTATATTGTGATAAAACTTATGAAAACTCTGGGATTAATTTATTTTGGTCTATAAAAAATTCAGGAGACGTTCTTGATAAAATGTTCAAGAAAGGTCAAGTTTCATCAATAAGCACTTATGACTTCTCTACACTATATACAACCTTACCACATCACCTTATTAAAGACAAGCTAATTTCTCTTATTCAAAAAACATTTGCTAGAGAAAATACTACATTTTTGGCATGTAATAATATAAAAGCGTTTTTTACTAACGGCAGTTTTGACAATTATACTATGTGGACTTGCTATGAAGTTTGTGAAGCTCTCATCTTCCTATTAGATAATATTTTCGTCAGGTACGGAACCACCGTTTATAGACAAATTGTTGATATCCCTATGGGTACGACCTGTGCACCACTTGTCGCAGATTTGTTCTTATTTTGCTATGAAAGGGATTTTATGTTGAGTCTTTCACCAGATACCCAGGCAGATGTTTTTGAAGCCTTTAATGATACCTCTCGGTATCTGGATGACATATTGAACATTGACAACCCTTTCTTTCCAACTATGGTTAATTATATTTATCCTAAAGAACTTCAGCTTAACAAAGCTAATATATCTGATAATAACGCTTCTTTTCTTGATTTAGATCTCTCGATTGAAAATGGTAAAATAATTAGCAAAATCTATGACAAGAGAAATGATTTTAATTTTGACATTGCTAATTATCCCCACTTGGATGGGGATGTTCCCCGAGCAACTTCTTATGGGGTATATGTGTCTCAACTTATTCGTTTTTCTAGAGCTTGTACTCGAGTTGAGGACTTTAATATTCGTAATCTTTGTATAACTAAAAAGTTACTCAATCAGGGTTACCGTTACCATAAACTTCGTAAAACCTTTGCAAAATTTTATTATCGTAACCCTGATCTTCTTTCCAAATATAAAAGTAATTTAAGGATTCTTCTGCGTCAAGGACTATCACAACCTGACTTCTATGGTGATGTGATTTATAAACTTCGTAAGATTCTAGGTCATGATCACTTTCATACTATCTTTGTTAAACTTGTTAAAAAGTTTATCAAAAGAGGTTATGACCCTATCATTTTGCAACGTACTGCATGCTTGGTGCTGGACCCTTCTACAGTTCGCAACTATGCTTTCCTCTTTAATTGTACGATGACCGGACAGGCTGTGGACCCTATGATGACGCCTACCTAAAGCCCATTAGGACGGTGGCGTTTGGTGTTTGTCCATGACCTTTCTTGTCGTGTCCTTAATGGTTTATTCTCTTACTGCTCTGGCTTCTGCAAAGTCATTGAGTACCTTCATTTTGGCTTTCTAGCTATTGTTTTTTTGTATTATATTTACACGAGCATATTTATGTTTTACTTATATTTCCTATTGATGCTGCCTTGAAGCGGGGATTTCTTTATTTACACTGTCCTGTTTCAATGGGATGACAGTAGGGTAAGTGTGAGGTTTGGTGCACCCTAGAACCGGTTTAAACCCCCAGTGGCCTACTTTGCAACTTTGTGACCGTTCCAAGGCGGTAGCCCTATTGTCAACCCTTTTTGTGTTTGTGATGCCGTTTGCATTTATTATTGCTTTTGCCTTCTTGTTTGTCTGTTTGCGTGTTTGTTTCTGTGTTTTGTGGTTCACTGTCCTCCTTGAATGCTACTTTCCCTGTCCGATCTTTTTATATTTCTTTATGTCGTCTTAAAGGTATAAAATAACTTTCATCAAAATAAGAAATAAGAAGTATTGATATAGGCATATAGTTGGCTTTGCCATTCTTAGAGCCCTATCTGGGATTCCATTTGCTGTTTTAAATTCGTGTGAGTAGATATTATACGTCGGGTAGATTTGGCAGGATCAAGAGATTTAAATAGACGTTCAAGAAATGAAAGCGGTAGCCGTAGGATATACAACTTTGAAGAGTTCTGCATTGTGCCATCAATATGATTTGTCAGTTGAATATTTGTGTAACTTATGACAAGCGAATTATTTGCTTGATACATTTTAAAATCTAAGGACAAGTGTGTATTAAATATATTTGCAGCTAAATAAGGATAAATTAGAAGATTTCCGTCGTCATCATTTGATTTTTTTGAGCATGTTTAAATCCAGATAATGCATGTAAACTGTTCCATAGTTGTTTCGGATTTTGTCTATTAAACGTATTGTTTCACATTTGCTTAGCTTTAAGAATAAGTGTTTTAACTTTCTGCCTTCCAAACTTGTAATTTAAGGAACAACATTTCTTACAGAAATAATCTCTTATTTTAATTGCATCAAGAATGTAGGTTTTCAATGATATTTGTCGATTTACGTTTTTACGCTTTCCATTGTGGGTTGTCCTTTAAAGGCTGAATTGAAAGGTTAAATAAACACTTCTGGATTATCCTACACGTCAATTACTGACCACGATTTTTTTGTTAATATCATTTCATTAAACTGTTCCATGTGTCTGAAAATAATAGATTTATGCTTAGGTGCCTTTTGTCTACTTAGCCCACACGTTTACGTGTTAAACAAATAGGTTAATGATCACCATTACGTGGCCCGAATATTAACTTTCATACCCCATCCATCCCCTTCTCCGAGAAGCGAAAACGGGGTTGGCTGTGGTATGAAATAACACCTTAATTTCGGCTTAAACAGTTTGCATATTGTAAAATTAAAACATTTAATAAGTAATTGTAAACAGGTTATCGCATTTTTCATTTAAAAAAGTGTTTTTAAACATATTTTATTGTCGAAATATCCTTTATAAAGTCCTGCTAATATAAGCTTTCCCATCGCTTAATGGAATTTGGGGTCGTGGGTTGAAATCTCACTAGGGGCTAAACATATTTTTTTAATAAATTTGTTTTCATGCAACAAGGTCTCAGATTTTGTCTAGGCCCACTGGGGACCCTTGGGGATCAGGTCAAAAATAAAAAAGATGCATATTCTTTTCCAAATGTGGATGGATTTGATTCTTATTTGGTATTGTGTTTTAGGGACTCGAGGTACAACATATACAAAACGGATTTTGTCCTTCTTCTTATAAAGTCCCTCTCAAGGGGTACAAGTTGGGGATCTTGCGGTAATTTACTATTACAGAGTTTCGACATTGTGACGCTTCTACACCCTTTGAGATCTCAAGTTCATGTGATGCGCAATAATATATAGATAGATATATAGATAGGTAGATAGATAGATAGATAGATAGACAGACAGACAGATAGATAGATAGACAGACAGACAGACAGACAGACGGACGGACGGACGGACGGACGGATGGATGGATGGATGGATGGATGGATGGTAAAAGCATGAACTGAACTGATTCAGGGTTGGCACCATAAATATATTTGCTGGCAGTTCATTCCATTGGACAGCAAATGGAAAAACAGATTAAAAACAATAACTTTGCCATATATTTTTGTATTTGTGCTAAGGAGAGGAGATAGTTATGCTGAGTCGATCGTAAGGGCTGCTGAAAAATAAAATTAAGATAGCTACTAGTCTGGGAACCAAAACGAGTTAACTGGCATCCCCACATCTGCCACATTATACGTCATCATGCATGGAAGTTAGACATGGCAGTTTCCATAGAGTAGTTGTTTGGTTTTTATCAGATGATTCTGCTTTGAACCAAGGCTCCGTGGCTCTAGGCTCCATGCTGTGGACATATACTCGAGCTGAGGTCTAACTAGTGTCGTGTATGCTGTCTCTCGAAGGCCTTGATGTTTTTCGGGGATATTTATGTAACAGTTACCAATGGCTGTGTTTGCGTTGGGTGTCACTCGTTAAATGACAGCTTAGAGTTGACAAATTGTCAATGCCTAAGTATTACGCGTTTTCAGCTGACTCGAGTCTGACCCTGG
Organism: Cyrtodaria siliqua; assembly: GCA_037043455.1. Taxonomy (NCBI): domain Eukaryota; kingdom Metazoa; phylum Mollusca; class Bivalvia; order Adapedonta; family Hiatellidae; genus Cyrtodaria; species Cyrtodaria siliqua. Next base: position 8,361 of record JAWPHD010011674.1, read on the forward strand.
ATGACGTTGTTGCTGTTTGTATGTTTCTTTGACCTGGTGGTATTTATAACCAGGCCTTTACTAAGACTAAATTCAATTGCCCATTGTTGCTTCCAGTGATGTCGTATTGAAGTATATAGCTGTGTGTTGACCTGTCTACTTGTCTGCTGCATGCTGCTGTGTCGTCAGCAAAAAGTCTAACTTATCGATTTACTTAAATATTGCCTATTAATGCTGCCTTGTTGGTTAGAGAAAAGTTCATGGCGGGATTTTCTTTATTCACACTGTCCCGTTTTATTGGGTTGATGATAGGGTAAGTGTGAGGTTTGGTGCACCCTAGAACCTTGTTTAAATCCCCCAGCGGCTTTTTTGCAAATGATCGTTCCAATGCGGTAGTGCTATTGTCAACCCTTTTGTGTTTGTGATGTCTTATTTGGCCTTTTATTCATCTTTAAATTTCTTCTTTGTTTCTGTGTGTGTTTGTGGTTGACTGTCGTCCTTGGATGCTGCTTTTCCTGTACGATTTTTATATTTATATTGTGAATAAAGTGACTGTGTGAGGTATTTTATATGTGGTAGGAATTAGCCTAATTACTGAACCAGGTGGAGCATCGGACGTAATAAGGATTTCGAGCGAGGTTTACTCTTCCACCAAGACCGTCTGAAACCTAGAAAAAAAAGAATGTTGTTGATGTCTGAATAGTAATTTTACTTGATTTTCGGACTGAGGAACAAAGGCGGTTACACAAAAAACTCCTAAACAGGGCTAAATTCAATCCGATAATATGGAAAGCACACACACACACACACACGCACGAACGCACGCACACGCACGCACACACACACACCCACACCCACCCACAGACACACACAAATCAAAACACTAAACAAACAAGCTTGCATCTTATTGAAGCCTTTAATGATACCTCTTGGTATCTGGATGGCATAGTGAACATTGACAACCCTTTCTTTCCAACTATGGTTAATAATATTCAAAAGAACTTCAGCTTAACAAAGCTTATATATCTGATAATAACGCTTCTTTTCTTGATTTAGATCTCTCGATTGAAAATGGTGAAATGATTAGCAAAATCTATGACAAGAGAGATGATTATAATTTTGACATTGTTAATTATCCCCACTTGGATGGGGATGTTCCCGGAACAACTTCTTATGGGATGCATGTGTCTCAACTTATATCTGATAATAACGCTTCTTTTCTTGATTTAGATCTCTCTATTGAAAATGGTGAAATAATTAGCAAAATCTATGACAAGAGATATGATTTTAATTTTGACATTGTTAATTATCCCCAGTTCCCCGAACAACTTCTTATGGGATGTATGTGTCTCAACTTATTCTTTTTTCAAGAGCTTGTACTCGAGTTGAGGAATTTAATATTATCGTAAGCCTGATCTTCTTTCCAAATATAAAAGTAATTTAAGGACTCTTCTGCGACAAGGACTATCACAACCTGACTTCTATGGTGATGTGATTTATAAATTTCGTAAGATTCTTGGTCATGATCACTTTCATACTATCTTTGTTAAACTTGTTAAAAGGTTTATCAAAAGAGGTTATGACCCTATCATTTTGCAACGTACTGCATGCTTGGTGGTGGATCTTTTTACAGTTCGCCACTATGCTTTCCTCTTTAATTGTACGATGACCGGACAGGCTGCGGACACTATGATGACGCCTACCTAAAGCCCATTGGGATGGTGGCGTTTGATGTTAATGGTTTATTCTCTTGTTGCTCTTGTTTCTGTAAAGTCATTGAGTACCTTCATTGTGACTTTCTAGGCTATTGTTTTTTTGTATAATATTTACACGAGCATATTTGTGTTTTACTTATATTGCCTACTGATGCTGCCTTGTTGGTTAGAGATTAGATCATGGCGGGGATTTCTTTATTTACACTGCCCTTTTTTAATGGGATGACAGTAGGGTAAGTGTGAGGTTTGGTGCACCCTAGAACCGGTTTAAACCCCCGAGTGGCCTACTTTGCCACTGACCGTTCCAAGGCGGTAGCCCTATTGTCAACTCTTTTGTGTTTGTGATGTCGTTTGCATTCATTATTACTTTTGCCTTCTTGTTTGTCTGTTTGCGTGTTTGTTTCTGTGTTTTGTGTCCTCCTTGAATGCTACTTTCCCTATCGATCTTTTTATATTTCTTTGTTCCACATTTGAGGCTTTAACAAAACGTTTTTTTTTGTTCGTTAACAGTTAAAACAATCTTGAGCAAAGAGAAGTTGTATAAATACGCATGTAATTTAGTCAAATTATGAAACAGGAGTGACAGTACTGAAGATGCTTTATACACAACAGCTGATATCGATGCATGTGAAGATTGCAGCGAATATTGAAATGAACTCCGAAACACGTAATTTAAAGCGTAATTTTAGTTGTTTCAGGATGGAGTACTTCGTGCCAATATGCATCATGTCTCTCTGAATACAATAGTTAAAGTGGGCACACTACAACAGAATTTAGCACTTTTGAAAAGCCGGTGATTAGCGCGAGTGAGAAATACGTGTTTTGAGATAAAGAGAAAAGTAGCTTCGTGCAATTTGCTTAGCACGAACTACAACCTATTTATAACTATTTTATTGTCAAGAAAAGTAATAAAAGCATTTGATATGGAAAGCTGAAAGGAAAGTCCACTATATTAGTATCCAATAATAATGATGGACAAGCTAATAAGACATTATTTTGCAAATACTCAAGGTATCTTCCCTATATTGAATTTATCGAAAACAAATAAGCAAGAATTGCCAATCAATTAGGGATTATAGTATCCTATTTAAAAGAATGTAATCTGGTTTCTTTAGATGCATTGTAATTCCGTATATCGGTATAAAAACGAATATTTTACCAAAAATGTAAAAGCCCTAGAGAATTTTCTTTCCCTCCCCTCAAAAACTTTTCTTTAAAACAAGAAATAAATGTGGATATAAAATCAATAGTCAACCACAAACACACACAGAAACAAAGAACAACTTTAAAGATGAAAAAAAATGCCAAATTAAACATCACAAACACAAAAGTGTATTTTAGACACCACAAGTGTGATTAGTTTTTTTGTCACAGGATGCTTTTTTCAAGTTGGAATACTTATTTTGATCACTTACCATGCGTTGTGTGAATGTAATAAAACCAACACATACATAATATCATCATACATTAGTTCAGTAAATATGCAAATGAAGGCCGAATCATCGCACCTTATTTTCCGTTCAGCTCGATGTGTAATCGGAATTGCCGTAACAGTTATAATAAACGTTCGATCGATGCAATCTCTACCAGTCATTTCTGACTCTGTCAAAGTCAAAGAAAGAAGAGCGAACGGTTAGGTCACGTGATTATTCAAAACAGTTATGACGATGTTTATAATAAGTCCTTTTGCGTAAAGATAAAATATAGACCTATATTCAATATTAAAAAAAACAAAAAACTCTAGAAGTTATTTTTTTTTAGTAATTTTCTGCTATCGAGCTTCGGTTTAAAATCTTTATACATATACGTTTCGATTGAGGAGACCTCATAACGTATTATTTTTGTAGTAAAATAGTCCCGATTAAAACTAAATTGTTTCCATGCATTATTTCAAATCTTGCAGCATCTAATTTGCAGATATTCTGAAAATTATATTTACACAAGAAATAAATAAGTTTTGGGCAAACATATACCAATTTAACATGTTTTACCAAAATCTTGTAATTTAGTAGTTAGCAGAGATATATGTGAGTGCAAGGAACGATAACTCTGCGTGGAGATTGTGTTCGATGTCGAACGGAGAAGATCGAATCAACATTCGAAGTCTTCATAATTATATGATGCTGAGCGTAGCCTCGCATAATATAATTCGTTCCAACTCGTTCAATATAGTTAATAGTTAACAGGCACTCATGCAAGATCCTCTATAAATGATTTCCTCAAAAATCCTCAGAAATTTCCATGCACTACAGACAATAATGTCATATCATCTTGCAGGCGTCTAAACAAGCAAGCTGAAATGAAACATTTTCTCACATTGAACGTGCTGTGTATTACCAAAACAATTACGAGTTTAGTTAAAAGTGTCTTTTATGGTTACAGTGCCCTATTGTAACAGACACTTTGAGTTGTAGAAAAGGTATATGGTAACTCCAATATTTAAAGCATTCATAAGACCCGTTTCTATTTGCATGAAGTTCTACTAATTCTATTTCAGTTTATTATTTATTTCGGATTATTATTTAGCATAGCACGCTTTCATGAATGTGTTTGGTTTTATGATAGGGCAAATTATAAAGGACAGTGTGTGATTGGGGATTCTCCCAAATTGTAGAAACATGATTTCAGGCACATGGAAGTGAGTTAAAAATAGGTCGGTACTTGAAAAGTAGTTCATTTTAAAATATATATAAGCTGCATCTAGGCATCAAAATTTGTAAACGCAAAGTTGTATCTGTGACAAAGGATAAGCAAAGGCATCCAAATCTGCAGTGAGGCCCTACTCTAGAACATTACATTTATATTTATTTTGTAGCTATTCCTTACTCTAGAACATTAAATCCTTTCTGTAGCTATGATCTCCTCTGGAACATTACATTTACCATTCTGTAGCTATGCCATACTCTGGAACATTACATTTAGATCCATTATGTAGCTATGCCCTACTCTAGAACATTACATTTAGATCCATTTTATTGTTTTAATAAGATCCCAAATAACTTTAAAGTAAGAAAATATGAAAAATGTACGCATGCGTACAATGCTATTGCCATTGATTGTTGACGAAATGGCAGATTTCAGCTTGTGAACGCGTTTTCACCACACTGCACATTTTGCACTTGTTGATTAATTGATCTGATATTTTAAAGATTATGAGCCTGACTGACTATAGAGATGTTTGATCTTTCAACGTCGCTTTTCCATATTTAATCAAATGTTCATGTTTTACAAAAGTTATTGTACATAATTTAGTGCAACAGTCAGTTAAGTCTCATACTTCCTGAACATACACATGTGCATCATGTGTTCCGTCAATATTTTATGTGTTATTGTTGTATCATGAAAGGTGAGACTATGAAATAAAGATCTTTTCCTAAACAAAAGCACTATTATATTTGATACAAATATCGAATTTCTATGGTTGTCTTAGCCGGTTTTCCAAAGGACAAAAAACATAAACATTATCTGTCTATAAAATAGACATTATCTTGTCATAAAAGAGATTGAATGAGTAATTGGATACAATTCAAATACAGTAGGATTATTAATATAGTAAACTTGTTCTGGAAGTTGTATCACCGCGAGTAGGTAAATGCCACATCGACAGATCAGGATCACTGATCTGGCATTTGATACAAGTTTCCAAAACATGTTAATATAGTAATGATCCTTTTATTATATACTTCTTTACATATCATTAAAATAGAATACATGTATCCAAAAAACAAATTAAAACAAAATCTTATTAAGTCAAATTAACTGAAAAGAACCAACATGAAATACATGAAAACATGTACATTACATGCGCTTGAAAACATGTATATTATATTGCAACAACTACACATGGCTAAACAATTCAAATTCTGGTGAATGTTTGTGAACGTTTGTGAACATTATGGGTTAATTAATTACTTTAACATTATGTCAGTTGGTAAAACTGACATAATGTTAAAGTAATTAATTAACCCATAATGTTCACAAACATTCTGATAATTCACGTTAAAACATCCATTGTTCTTAATGGAGCTGGGCAATCCCCAACATTCCAATCTGACATTTGTGTATGGGAAGTTCCAAAATCTATTTTTAGTAGTGTAGTGATATGGATTCAGAAAACCTCTAGAGGTGATACAGGGTTTTGTATTCCATTGTAGGAAAATGAAGGTACTAGGTATATAATTATTGATAGGTATATAATACAGAAGAAAATAATACTGTGCTTCAGTTTCATGCGAAATGTGCACAGGCATTAAATGAGCCGCGTTACCTTTGGTTTAATTATTAGTTATGGAAATGTTTGGTCTGGGAAAACTCGGCGACTCTGTGTGTGTTTTTTTGTTTGTTAGAGGATATATCCTGGAGGGGATTTGTTCTAATTGCTAACAGCTGATGATTTAAGGATATATTAACTAGCCTTAAAGCATCATATGACGTAATATTGCAGATTAAAATCACAAAATCTACCTGAATCGTCAAGACTTCCAGACCATAGTATTTCATTAACAATAAAACGGAAATTGCATGACAGTTATGTGGTCTAGGTTAGTGCATATGTAACTCAAAACACATTATAATGGTTGTATTCGTTTTTATTTACCGTCCTTTCCAATGATTTTTAATTGTTGGATATGACGTCATTCTAGGTGTCTACAACAGGTGTTGAGCATTAACATTATGTCAATTGTAATAGCCAGACGGTCTATTCAAATTTTAACGTTACATATTGAATTGTCTGAAGCAAGTGTTCATGTAAATGCTGGAAGCAATAGCTACTCGATCATTAAGTGTTGTTGTTTTTCCCCGTTTATTAACTAATCTAAATGAAAGATCCAGTCCATTTATTCTTAAAACTAACAACATCACAGAAAATCTAAAACAAAACATATCAGGACCTTTGTTTACATTCATTGCCACAGATCTACCACTCCTACCACAGATCTACCACTCCTACCACATATCTACCACTCCTACCACAGATCTACCACTCCTACCACAGATCTACCACTCCTACCACAGATCTACCACTCCTACCACAGATCTACCACTCCTACCACAGATCTACCACTCCTACCACAGATCTACCACTCCTACCACAGATCTACCACTCCTACTGAAAACCATTACATGGTCCGAGTGTTAACTTTCATACCCCATCAAACCGCTTCTCCAAAAAGCGAAAACGGGGTTGGCTGTGGTATGAAATTAAACCTTAATTTCGGTTTAACAAAATTGCATATTGTAAAATAAAAACATTTAATATGTAATTTTAAACAGGCTTTCGCATTTGTTCAGTAAAAAACGTTTTAAACGTGTTTTATTGTCGAACTATCCGTTATAAAATCCTGCTAATATAAGCTTCCCATCGCTTAATGGAATTAAGGCGGGACCACGTAATGCTGAATGAAAATGCGTGTTCCACTACGTTTGTTTTAGGACATTTGGCTTATCATGCATGTTTGTACCTGCATGGAAAACATATTCGGATCAATTCCGTATAATAATGCAAAGTCCAGGGTTTCCACATGTTCGATTCTTTGCTTTGGAACAGTTTGTTCATAAGTTAGTACATTAACGAGTTAATTGGATATGATTACGTCTTTTATCAGACCTCTATTAGCATATAGTGACGTCATCGGGGACAATCGTATCAATTATGGAAACCAATACCTTGATAAATTAAAAAGCGAAGCTGCAAGTTTAGTCATATGGGCAACAACTTTGATATTTCTCAAAGATGTTGGTTGAGAAACACTTGAAATTCGAAGAAGTAATCACACAATTATACATTTTTATAAAATGGCCAATAGTGCAACTCCTTCCTTTGAAACTGAGAATAAATTAGTATAATCCAATTTTGCTAGTCATTCTCAATTTGAGAGAGAGAGACAGAGAGAGAGAGACAGAGAGAGAGAGAGAGAGAGAGGGGGGATAAAGATAAGGCGCAGGTGATACTTTGGTTCCAACACTGTTTCAGACAGGATCCGCTTACCTTATGCGAGTGTAATGATACAATTCTTTATTATACATTTTAAGTGATATTAAAACAGTATTAAAACAGTATTTGCTTCATCAGCAACAAGCGTTAGAGCGTTTAAAACAAAACAAAAAGAACACCTACCAATTGTAGACATCTTTACTGTTCCAGTTGTATGGAATATAGTTAAGTATTTGTGGTCCATGAAAAAAACCACTCCTGATGAAATACCTGTCACGTGATTGGCGTGGTGCGGAAGAGTACTGGTTAGCAAAACGGTTTAGAAATTCGGGGAGTGTGCTTTTTGTTTCAGACAGGACTGAGTTTTGAGTAATCCAACTACGCTACGCCAACAGTATTTCCCACCTGGAAGCGCTCCCGTGGTCGAGGGGTTAACGACGTTGCGTTGTAAACTTCCCGTCTCTCACCGCTGCGGGTTTGAGTCCCACGGGGAGCTCGACTTGTAATTAAAAAGGTGTCGATTTTTGCGGATGGCTGGAGTTATACAGTACTGGTTCTACCCAGAAAAAATAGGATGATCTGCCTCTACCACAAAAACAACGACCGCATGTAATATATGACCTAAAATGAGCTGAAATGACGTACAACACCATTTAAACAAATTTCCCACCTGGCAGACTTAACCCAATCTCCCAAATACAATAATCAGTTGCACTGTAAAACGCACGCTCGCACAATGAGACCGCTCACATGCCACATTATCGAAACCAATCAGATTGCAGATCGTGGTATTTTTTATTCTGCTGCCGAAGGCAGCAGATTCTTATATTACTTTAGTATTTACACATGGTAAGGTAGTAATGAATAGTTTCTTTGAGTGCACATGGTAAGGTAGTAATGAATAGTTTCTTTGAGTTTTTTCACTTTGATAACTACACATGGTAGCAATGAACAGTTTGTGTAAATTTCACATTTCAAAAATTCAAAAATTCAAAAATTTCAAAATTCAAAATTTCAAATTTCAAAATTCAAAATTTCAAACAATTAAAATTGCAAAATTTCAAAATTCAAAATTTCAAATTTCAAAATTTGAAAATTCAAAATTTGAAAATTCAAAATTTGAAAATTCAAAATTTGAAAATTCAAAATTCAAAATTTCAAAATTCAAAATTGTAAAATTCAAAATTAAAATTCAAAATTCAAAATTTCAAAATTCAATATTAAATTTCAAAATTCAAAATTCAAAAATTCAAAAATTTAAAAATTCGAAATTCAAAAATTTAAAAATTCAAAATTCGAAATTCAAAATTTCTCGAAATTCAAAATTTCCAAATTTCAACAATTCAAAATTTAAAAGTTTCATCAAAATTCAAAATCCAAAATTTCAAAATTTCAAAATTCAAAATTCCAAAATTTCAAAATTCAACATTTCAAAATTTCTAAATACAAAATTCCATGAATAATTTGATTTAATAATAAAATAATTGTTGAACAGTTTCTTTGAGTTTTTCGCTTTGATAAGGCAATCTTATAATTACACATGGTAGCAATGAAGAGTTTATTGTGTTGTGATGCACACGCTAACGCACACGCATCCCTTACAGGTGAAAATTGTATTTATATGCTGATGTGTAATTCTAGCATGTCGTGCTACAAAGGTGAATATATAATCAATATGTAACGCATGTCAAGGATATGACCAGAACGTCGACAACCTTGATTTAAAATGTTTGTTAGGAAGAACTGATGGTAGAAATTGGGAAGAAAGTAAAAACGGTCGTGGCATGTTTACGCCCTCGTGGCAACAATTTTTTTTTAAATATTGTTTTAACACACGTAGCTTGATCTGTTATTATGTTAAACTCTCTTGCCAGTTTCTACCAAGATATAATGCTATTTTCTCTCGGCAGCTATTTTACGCTTGCGTAAAAGCTTGCTTGTTCTACACTCTTATGTGGCTTTAGAATATGTCTATGGTTAACATACTGTGAATCATGTAGCCGACAATAACATGCATTACAACTTCATTTCCTAGGGAACCCGTCTAAAAAACTTGAATGGTATAAACACATATTTTTCAATGTTTAAAGCTTGCCGTTTTATTGCCTCAAATGACGTTTTCGTAGAGCAGTCTACTAAAGTGTAGAATGCGGCAATATTTCCGGGATCTTCACGTCCGGGATTTTTTACGGAGCATAATGAAACCGTAAGTGAAACTGAATGAAACCGCAAGTATTGGAATGGAATAAGTGCAAATCTGTATGTTAATGGAATAATACCTTTATATGGAATAATACCCAATAATAATGCGCCGTGTTATACACTAGTCGATGAGTTTATTCGCTGCCTATATGGTTTTCATAATTGCACGTAATGGTAAGGTAGCAATGAACAGTTTCATTGAGTTTTTCACTTTGATAAGGCAATCTTATAATTACACATGGTAGCAGTAAGACGTTTATCTCTGTTGTAATGCACACGCTAACGCACACGCATCCCTTACATGTGAACAGCTTTATTTATGTGCTGATGTGTACTTCTAGCACGTCGTGTTCCAAAGTTGAATTGTAATCAGTATGTAAGCAAATCAAGGTATTTGAACAGAGAGAAGCGAGGTCGCCCACCTTGATTCAAAATGTTTGGTAGGAACAACTGATGATAAAACTCGGGAAAAATGTGTCTGGTAAGAAAAAAAAAACGGTCGTGGCGTGTTTACGTCAACATTATTTTTTTCAATTTTCAAAACAAAACCCGTGACTTGATATGTTAAACTTCGTTTCCAGTCCCTACCCAGATATATGCTATTTCCTCTCGGCAACTATTTTACGCTTTCGTAAAATTTTGCTTGTATATTATTTAATACCGTTTAAAACTAACTGCGCCTTGGCGCTGTCGGCGCAGTCGGTTAAACTTTGTGTCTGCTGAACCGAAGATTCAGGGTTCGCGCCTTACAAGGCAACATTCCTTTAACCAAACAATGTTAAGATATTTCAAAAAAGTATTATACGATCTACTACGGGAAAAATCTGATTGTTTCCGACAATTTAGTGGTTGAGACCTCTGCAATAATCATAAATCCACTTTAATCTGATCTCTCATATATTTACATTGTTTACCAGTTACTCTCCAGATATAAATTACATGTTATTTTTCACTCAGAAGTGTTACGCCTACGTAAAACCTTGTTTGAATGGACTGTGAGAAAAGTGTGTTGATTTAATTTAAAAAAAAAAAGTTGTATATATTTGAATCGAATGAGTGCTGCAAATTGTAACACGCATATGGCGCCTATGATGGGCTCGCGGGGAATGTACATGTACCCACCACAGGTCATGAGCCAAAGTCCGGGTTCAGGGGCACAGAAACCACAACCACAACACTTGATGTTCCAATCTCCATCCCCATCTTTTAAACCCGAATGGTTTAATCTGTTTTCGGAAGATATTAAAGCGATCAAACTGAGCGTCAGAAAACAGACAAAAGAGATCAGACTGTAAATTCTATCAACGTGAAACTCTCACAACTTCAAATAAAAATGGCAAATATGGATCAAAGAATTGTGGAGTCGAAAACGCGTTTTCGTTCATCAGTGAAGAAACGGAAAACCAAAAAAAAAGAACTGAAAAAGCAAAATCTGATATAAAAAAATATGGAAGACCCGTGCAGAAAAATAGAAGAAAACACATCAATGCTTAAACAAGAGCAAGAAAAGGTTGACTCGAAATTACTGGAAATAGAAAGCAGACGGATGAGAGAGAATCTACTGTTCTTCGGGGTAACGGAAGGCGACATGGAACCAAACGATTGCTCAGACATTGTTAAAACCTTCTGCTGCAGTCAACTACATGTGGGCACTAAAACAGACTGGGACAGAAAATGGTCAACAAGACAAGACTCTGTTATATATTCGGGTTCATAAGAGCGAGTCAACACACATGTTCTACTATAGACTATATGCTTTAATACGAAGCTACTATGATATACACAAAACAGAGACTGACCCAGTGATGGGTTATGTATATATTTATATAAGACGCTTGCATGCATGTATGTCAAATTACCTAAAAGCACAATATACAACGGATCCCTGGCTAGTCTCGGCCAGCTAGACCGTATCATGCATATGTCTTACTTGCAGATATCGGTCTGGGCAGATTAGGCCAATTAAAACACAATTTATTCTCGCGTTTTTTTCACGCTCATAAAGTCGACGTTTGCGTGACGTCATGTTGTAAAAACAAGTACAACGTCAATTGTTGATGCAGCAGTTAAACTGTTTAACGTCACTTGTTGCTTCTAATAAGTTAAAAATAAGAAAATATTATTAAATTAACTTAAAAACATGTTTTTCAAAGTCTCGTTGAATCTCGAAAAATCTCACCAAAATCGCCGAAAACGAGAGGGCGATTTTAAACGTCCTATTTTCCCCAGGCCCTGGTTCTGGATCCGTGTAGCATAGCTTAACGAAGAAATCAGAAGCGGGCCGGGTGACCGAGGCTAATCCCTGGCATACATGCGTCCTATATAAAACGAAGAAGGAAAATCAATGATGAATTGTCAGCTGTATCACAATTTGAACTACTTTGCCAAATATCGCAGTTATTTCCTCCGCTACAAAACAAATCACAGTTTTAATCGTATGAACTGGGCGTTGCACATTAAGACAGAATTAGAAAATCTTGGGTTTTCGGATGTTTGGCATAGTCAATTACCGATCGATATTCCTTACGATCAAATGAAACTCATAATTTTAGATCAATACAAGCAATCTTGGTTAGGATCTATCAATAATTCTAGTAGACTATTGACATATAGTAGATTTAACACTTAATAAATTAGTCCCTCTTATGTCAAAGCAATCTAAACATAATTTGGAACAATTAAGTAAATATTGATATTATGCCTTTAAAAAACACATTCAAATTAATTAATGTACATATGCACGAATGCCGAAAGTGGGTGAACCTGACATATTTGTGCGTGCGTGATATACGTTTATGGCTAATGCTATTTAATGAACTGGAATTGATGACGATATGTTGTAATTGTCAATATATAAAAATGTGTTTTTAATATAAAACATATATAATTTTTATTTGCTTTCCTTCTAGTAAAATGGATTATATATTTATGACGGATATAAGTCACCATGAAAGGGAGAGACAGACTTTTGCATTTTCATATTTATATGTACATGCTGTAGGCTATAAACTATTATATTGTAGTTTAATGCTGAATAAAATTATGTTATGTTATGTTATATTTCACAGCACTATTCGCAAAGAAAGGTTGCAAGAGAACTGAAATTAACAACGTGTATATATCCAATTCCAACCTTATCTTGATAATATAAATGTGTAAAAATTTTGTCAATCACTTACAAAGTTTCGAGTTTCATCTCATAGATTAAAAATCGAATCTGGCAGATGGGTTAAACCTAATAGAATACCTATAAACGAGAGAACTTGTGATCTATGCAACATGTTAGAAGATGAGTTTCATTTCGTATTACAGTGTGACAGATATACATATTTAAGGAAACAATATATACTCAAGTATTTCTACCGACGACCTAACATGGTTAAGTTTATAGAACTGATAAATTCAAATAATAAAGGATATATTCGTAAACTCTCCATATGTATCTGTAAAGCGTTTCAATTAAGAAATGAGATGCTATTTAGAAATTAAATTATGGATATGTTCCTGTATAACATGTTGAGTGTAGTTTACTTATATTAATATAAATATGTGTATGTATAAATATTCTTATGTTAACTTGTGTTAATATACAAATATTCATGCAAATTTATAAACACCTTCTCGTCAACGCACAGGAAATGTGTACATGTATATGCAAAGTATTTCATTGTGATATCATACTATTGTCTTATATGTACCAACTGCACTGTTACCATGTCTTACTCTGTATTTGTATCCGCATGGGCTTTATAGCCTATTGGAATTTTGAATTAATATTATCTATCTATATCTTTAGCAAACTAAATAATTGGAGTGAGTAGTACGCATATTTAAATACAACTGCGTGTTGCCTGGTACACATGGCTGATTCTATTAAGCGTTTCGGATTAGGTTATCGGATTAGGTAATAACTGTTGATCGTTAACTTTAAACGAAGTAATGTAATAAATTATCCTACATTATCCACCGTTATTTACCTCATTTAATTATTATTAGGCGAAAATCTATAAAGATTTTTCTTGTTTCAAATAACTGCACATTTTGTCAGCGGCTAGTTGCACATGTTGTCGATTGAGGCCCAAAATACGCTAATTTAAGACAGGCAAAATAATATAAAACCTTTATTACACAAAGCAAAGAATTTACTAAATAACATTTGCCAAATAGTCATGAAGAAGTGCATTTTGTTGAACATCGACTGAGATTTCCGAAATATCGTGTCAATAACGAAGAGTATGAAAGTGGACATTTGGAAATCGCCGAACAGGATAAATACGAAATATTGCAGTCTCGGTTTGATTGAGACTGTTCATGAACGGTAGTGAAATATGCTTGCTACCGTTCATGCCCACTAGTCCCGGGTGGAGCAGAACTCAATTTTCATAAAATCAATAATACAGAATTTAACCCATCCTAAAGAGGGCATGCATATGGCGATGGACATGCCATATTTACTGCCATTATTCCATGTCCGGAAGTTAATTTTCAGTCAGACCAATAAACGTCCATGCTCAAACGGTCTGTGAGAAGTATTTAAACTAAAATGTTAATAAACCAATGTTTTATTTAACAGTCATATTTGCCTGACATTCAGACCCGCAAAGTGGAAAAAGGGGGCGAACAAGACATACTAACCGAATAAAAACATTTCGTTACTAAACGAAATGTTACATATATAATAGTTACGTAAACTAATCAACGTAATTATATATGTAACGATCCCATATCACAATTAACACACATTATCATAATAATTAACATATTATCATGCTAATTATGACATACTATAATTGGGATATATTTATTGCTAAACTTCATTTGAGTTATGTTATACAAGATTTCGAATAAATATAATGATATTGCTCGTTAAGTATTCTTATTACATTTCTGTGCGTGAAAGATCGGGATTCCTTAGTGCAAGAATATTCATAATAGCTAGATATTAATAACTAACTCAGAACACAATAATAACTAACGTTGCTAACTCAGAACACAATAATAACTAACGTTGCGACGTTGAGGCGTAACGTCAACAAAGTGTTGCTGACGTCGACGTCATCCGCCGGTAACTTCAGTAAAGCGAATATTTGTTTGAAAAACGTAATTTAAAAAGTAATAAATAGATTATTTAACTGCTGGGATCGATTATTGGGTAATCCTTCACTTGATGGTAGACGTGCTTTGTTTTTTCACTCACTCTCGTGCGCTCGTTCGTGAAAAGAACCACACTTCTACCACTCGTGAAGGATTTTCCTATAATCGATCCCAGCAGTTAAATAATCTCTATATCCTTTAATCCGGTATTCAGCTGCAGTTGATTTTGTCTTCGTTTTCACAGAAATTTACACCACCGTTGCACAACTCTTTCGATTTAGGAATTGCGGTCTTTTTCAGTTATTGGATAATAATACTTTTCTCCGTTGACATAGCGAGCTGCGCCTCTGTCGTTCATATCGCCACGCAATCAGAGAGCGCAAGGAGCATGTTTAATACCTACACCAGGGGACCAGTCAAAGCACCATCCACGGCCAGATTGATTGAAAAACCATTTCCACCTACGACAGTTTACAAATTTATGTAGGATGTACTCGGAATAAAATTACATCGACAATTGTCATTTCGTAGTTAGCTTTATTATTTCTGATAGTCTAACAGGTGCGTTTGCAGAACGGATTCAAAAATTGGCCAATTAGTTGTATGGTAAAATACGCACAAAACAATTAATTGACAATAACGGTATTTATCGCTCATTTTTGGCATCACCGCTTAGCTTATTGACGCCTAATTAGAAACAATTGCCAACGTCAAACGAAGGCTCTGCAACCTATGCATGGTATATAAATTGGAATACATGTGACCACGGCTGGAGTATTATTAAGGCAACAGTTTGGTGAGGACATTGGCTTGACAAAGTGAAGGTAAGTTTATTTTTTATTTTGTATATCTATCTATCTACTATAGTTTTACTTTTTTTGTAGCGAATATATATAGTTTACAATGACAGCCAAGGAGTAAACTAAACGTACCCTCTATCAACATGCTTTGAGTTACTTTATATAACAATGAATGTTCGAACGAGTTAAATCTGAAACAAGTGTTGTTTTTATATAACTATTTGTTCCGTCCAATTAATTTGTTATTCTTATATAGAAGCATCGATACATGTATTACTTTTGCCTAATATAGGAATCATTACCATCGTAGTTTATGCATATTTTAAAGTTGTTTAAACAATAGTCTTCCACAATATTTAAAAACACATTTTTTTTTTTAAATCATGTATTAGTAGTTATGTATTGATAATGTAAGGATATTGTCAATATAAATACACTATCATTTACAGCGTCACATTTGCATCATAGCGATCGAAATCAATTCAATTCAATTCAGTATTTTTATTAGGCATAACATAATTACATGTTTATTGCCTTACACAATGCGGATTACAAAACAATCATACAAACAAATAAACAAGCAAAATGTACTTAGGACATTATTAAATAGCATCTACACAGAATTCGTATTATTTACTTTTTACCTATGTTAAAAATGAACTAGCAGAGAAAACTTCCTGCGAGTTCAAATTTCTTGTGAATCAATATATTTAGTATTATTATTCAAATCAGTCATCATAGTAATAAATCATTACTCCTTTTTTCATTTTCAATATAGATTTACTCAGCTAATCTGTTTAACACACCGGACTGTTGTGCTTGCGACTGGAATTTCTGAAAGTGCCTGTACTGAAACCTGAGTTACGCAACATCACTTATCTCATATCTCAGGAAAATAGATTATTTAATTATATATATATATATATTTTTTTTTTAAATAATTAAGTGATGCCGGCTTATTTTAACAAGAATTAATATTAGTTTTATGGGCACCAAAGTTTTATGAACATTTTGTCATTGATACACTTTCTTCAAACAATTTGAATCATACTGCCTTCCTGTTTATTAGTTAGAGATCGCTCTCATGCCAAATTATCGGAACCAATCAGACTGCATATCGTGGCATTTGTTATATACTATTTAATATCGTATTTAAAACCAACAGCATCCATTAGTCGGTTAGAGCGTCGTCTAGGTTAGAGCGTCGTCTACAATGTGTCTACTGAACCGAAGATTCATGGTTTGAGCCTTACATAAGGCAATTGTTTTTAGAGCGTCGTCTACTATGTGTCTGCTGAATCAAACGTTCAGGGTTTGAGCCTTATCTAAGGCAAAAAATACATTACAATCGTACAATGTTAAGATATTTCAAAAAATATTGTACGAAACTACTACGGAATAATCTGATGGTTCCGACAATTTGGCATTCGAGTACTCTGTTTAGACCAGATGGGAAGATTATCCACAAGTTACAACTAATAGGTTAAAGGGACACACGGCAATCTTGATTTGTTTAAAACTTGCGGCGTCTCGTTAGTTTTTCTACATAACTTGCATATGTGCTATCATTAATATTAATTACTCGAATAGTTGAAAGCAATTGTTTTTTTTATATATTACTGACTGTTGATTATATGGTGAACAAGAAAAGTATAATGCATGCGTTATATGTAGAGGAATTTTAATAATGGGTTAGTTTGTCGAGGCTTTGTTCAAGTCACATACCTGTACCGTCGTTCGTGACCGCAAATCAACATTAACTGTTGAAATTTTGTTATTCCCGTCAATATCCAATACTATAGTTTCATCATGATTCCTTGAAGCATTATTATTTGATATTCCACAGCTTTAAATAGCATTGGCAGTGTCTAAATTTGTTTGTTTTTGTCTGAACTGCTGACACACGCTGAACGATTTTTTGCACATTTTGATTGAAGCGATTGCCTATGTGAATGGTGATCTTAATCTAACGTTACTCATGTACTGAATAAATGTTATTTTAAAAGAGATTTATGAAAAAAATTCAGTTCACATTTATATGTTTATATTTAAAGTGTGGTGCTTTAAAAGCGAAAGATTTGAAGTTTTATATCGTAGTGATTAACTACTATCGCGTATGAATACACTTTACGATTTGCCTTAAAACGAAATCGTAGTAAATAACCCTCGCCTCTGTATCTCTGTATGCGTTGGACCATCGACCATCGCATCTTACTATCGACCATCGCATCTTACCATCGCATCTTGCCATCGACCATCGCATCTAACCATCGACAATCGCATCTTACCGTCGCATCTTGCCATCGACCAACGCATATTAGGTCGATGGTCGATGGTAAGATACGATGGTAAGATGACCCTTACAGGTAACCGTACTTCTGAAACAGTCCATATCTCAAGGTTTGCTGCACTTTCCAAACAGGGGTATGTGCCAAAAATCCTGAAAAATAACGAATACAATAAAATATGCGAAACCTTAGAATTACTAGAAATATAAACTTTACAAAACACAAATTACGGCTTAATACTTAGGGCGAGACCTTTGTGTGTTCGCACAATACGCGGTTGTCAATAACGTGTACAAATATAAACACAGATCAATGTGCTTCCAACCACTCACAACCAGCCTGTATGCGAACGTACTTTTATGAAATTATGTATTTCTTCTCGTTTTCCTTCCCAACGATCAACTTATAATAAAATAATTGCCTAGACAATTGTTTCTAAATGTTTTCCTTTTTGTGCTCAACTTAGCTCTTTGTTATTTTTTCTTGATTACTGTATCCTGCTTCATTTACTTACTTGTCATGATTAAAATGTTCAATACATGGTCCGAGTATTAACTTTCATACCCTATCTAACCCCTTCTCCAATAATCGGAAAAGGGTTGGCTGGGGTATGAAATAAAACCTTTATTTCGGCTTAAAAAGTTTACATTTGTAAATTTAAAACATTTAAGAGCTAATTTTAAACAGGTTATCGCATGTTTTCAGCAAGGAATGTTTTTCAACCTGTTTTAATGTCAAAATAATCGTGCTAATATAAGCTTTCCCATCGCTTAATGGAATTAAGGTGGGACCACGTAATGTATGTTACTTAGCCATATCATAATGTGGCCTCGCTGAAAGGAGATGAATTTAAAGAAGCTTTGATAAGCTTGTGTTCAGACCATTACCGTTGATAGTTTATATACAACATGCAAGCGAACATTTTGAAATAAATATTGTTGGAACTAAATTCACTCTTTAAAATATGGAATTTTAAGAACATTACTTGAAATTATCAATTGTAAAGGAAATGGTGAATTGTAGTTCACTGGATATGTTTAAATTTTAAAAATATATTTAATCTTTGTTATGTAGGGGATAAAAGAAAATGCGAATATACGCAATTAAGTAAGACATCTTTGCAAAGCATTTTTTTTTTAGAATCGCGTTTACCTTTATCAGTTACTTCTTTCTAGATATACCAATTACTGACAAACTTTAGCGAAAAGCAAATTTACCAGAATAACATGGAATTTGTCATTTACGATTGGCGTTTTAAAACCGAATAATATCGAATCATTTCTTAAAGCTGTACAGTCCCTATTTTAACTGGTAATACCTCATGAATATGAATGAGTCATGCGTGAAGTAGTTTCAAATCGACGAACACCCCAAAAGTCGGTATATAAGGAGAAATCGATACGTAAAATTTCACATTTTTATTTAGCCTCCGTACAGGTAACATCGATAAATATACGGCTCCAGAATATATGTGATGAAAAAATAGTTGCCCAGAACGGGATTTGAACCACAGCCTTGCACTTGTAAGATTTGAAAGATGTACGCTTAACCTTTAGACCACTGCTATTTATTGGTATTTTGTAGCATTTTAAACACTAAATAGGCATTACGTAATAACAAAAGCGCGCACACAAACTCATCAAGCGCTAAATAACAAGTCGAGATATGGTTGATTTGAGGCGAAATATTAGTTTCATATTGATAAGATACAGTATTACACCAGGCAATGTTAATTTACACGTGCGACAATATGGACTGCATATTTACTGATCCATCATTGTTGCGTTCAAAAATGTTAAGTTATTTTGCCTCATAATATATTGTAGATAGTATACTATTTTCTCAAGTAGCGTTGTAGTTCAGTGGATAGAACACAGGACTTGAAATCAGAAGGTCGTGTGTTCGAGCCCCGAAATAAGCTAATTTTTTTATTTTGTAAAAATTACTGTTACCTGTGTATAGGTACGATGTGCACTGGTCGATGTATATACAGTAAATGTTTTCATTCGCTATATTTGCTCGCTTAAATACCCGATTTCGACATGAGCTGGTGAACATGAAGTTACAAATAAAGACACGCCTACAAAGAAGAAATCGATTGTAGCTTTAAGTATATTGTAATCCAGTAACGTTTTGGTTCGCTGAAATGGTACACATGATACATAGATAAACTGGTAAATATAGATATAAAAATCGAACTGGAAAAGCAGCATTCAAGGACGACAGTCAACCACAAACACACACAGAAACAGAAACAAAGAACACATTTAAAGATGAATAAAAGGCATATGACATCACAAACACAAACGGGTTGACAATAGGACTACCGCCTTGGAACGGTCAGTGACAAAAAAGGCTGCTAGGGGTTTAAACCAGGTTCTAGGGTGCACCAAACCTCATACTTACCCTACCGTGAACCCAATAAAACGGGACAGTGTAAATAAAGAAATCCCCGCCATGAACTATTCTCTAACCATCAAGGCAGCATTAATAGGCAATATAAGTAAAACACAATGATGCTCGTGTATATATAAATACAAAAAAACAATAGCATAGAAAGCAACGAAGAAGGTACTCAATGACTTGGCAGAAGCCAGAGCAACAAGAGAATAAACCATTGAGGGCACGACAAGACAAGACTGCAGACAAACATCGAACGTCACCGTCGTTTTGGGCTTTAGGTAGACGTCATCATAGGGTCCACAGCCTGTCCGGTCATCACACAATTAAAGAGGAAAACATAGTTGCGAAATGTAAATGGGTGCACCACCAAGCATGCAGTGCGTTGCAAACTGATAGGGTCATAACCTCTTTTGATAAACTCGTTTCACAAGTTTAACCAAAATAGTATGAAAGTGATCATGACCAAGGATCTTACGAAGTTTGTAAATCACGTCACCATTGAAGTCAGGTCATTCAAACAAATCTAGTTGTAGTTTAGTCTTGTTTATGGTGGGCATCTATGAGGGAACAATTCGTTGGACTACTATATTATACTTTTTATACTTGTTATTTTATGACAGGTTTCATATACACCACAGACTCGATAAAATGCATCTCGTGTCCTTTCTTCTGACTAGAGTATCTGCCTTTTTCTGATTGCATACAACTACAAGCTTTTCGATAAATAACTAATACCATTTTGATAGCAGTTATAACTGACGATATCGGGTTTAATGTGTGTACCCATTGATGGTACCGCGACAGAAGAATTAACTCATATCAGGCCTTGTTGACGTGCTTGAAATGCAAATTTGATTCGCTATCCGTCGAAAGCTATTTAACACGGTTCAAACATTAAGCGTGCTGGATGTTTTGAAGGGGACAGATGGGTACATCAAACTTTTCGTAGTGGTATAGGTATACGATTTTAGATAGTAGTTACTATTCTAAAAAGCCTAAACGTAATGAACGAGCCTTAAATAACGCCTTTATATGCAAGACAATTCAAGTTGCCCCCCCTCGTGTGTGTGTGTGTGTAATTCTAAGGTTTATAGTCCCTCCGCCAACGAACACGTCAAGGTATACCTGACGCGATGGGCACAATAGAGTCTGGACTTAGTTGCCCCCCCTCAGATTATTGAAGCATTTTATATGGTGGCTGATATGTGCCATCTCGTCTTTTCGTTATTTCGCCGCGTTATAACGCCGAGCGAAAAGACGCCTGGCGAAATAACGCCACGAGTAAAGGTTGCAGAAAACTAAATACTTTCCCATAGACCTCCTGTTGCACCTGTCAGCTAATATCTCAAGAATTATATACCAGATTTTCTTTAAATTACCTTATTTCATAGATATTTCCATCACAAAGCCTTTGAAAGTGTGAAAAAGACAACTTTTCCTGCTCAACCTCTCTGCACATGTCTGTGTTTACAAACACTATTGAATCCGCACTGAATATTGACATGCAATTTCAATGGATGTTAAATTTTCAAAAACATTAAAAAATATTTTTTTATTTAATTAAATGATCCTAGCTGATGGGGATTATTTTACCTATAGTTTATCCTTCCTGAAAATGCATATTGAATATTTCAAAGTTATATCTGCTGACCTCTGTGAACTCTGTGAACTTTCACCTTTCACTTCTGTACTGAATCGCACACAACAAAAGGTGGGGCTTCAGCCAGGCTATATTTAGCTGTACGCAACCTATAGACGCCGGGTGAAAAGACGCCATGCGAAAAGACAAAAAAACGCCGAGCGAAAAGACGCCGGGCGAAATACCGAAAAGACGAAAAAACGCCGGGCGAAATAGCGAAAAAACGCCGGGCGAAATAACGAAAAAACTTCACACGAAATAACGAAAATTTAAATGTATAAAACGTCGTCTTTTCGCGTGCCGGTTTCTCGCCTTTTCTTTTTTTTTGCACGGCGTTTTGAATATTTGTCGTCTTTTCGCTCGGCGTTTTTTCGTTATTTCGCCCGGCGTTTTTTCGTCTTTTCGTTATTTCTGCCGGCGTCTTTTCGCTCGGCGTTACTTCGCGGCGAAATAACGAAAAGACGAGATGGCACATATCAGCCACCATAATTTTACGCTAGATTGTATTTGAAATCTTTGGTGAACTTACATGGAAAACGGGGTGCATTCAAACTAATATTGATTAATATTATGACCTTTTTTTTATCATAAATTAGAAAATTGTTAACTTTTAGATTTATTTTGAAAAAACACCTGACAATTTTGATTTATAAAAAATTATAGATTATGATTATAAGCTTGCTAGACACATCAGGTAATGGCGGACAAATATATTTACATTATACCTCACATTACGTGGTCCCGCCTTAATTCGATTAAGCGATGGTGAAGCTTATATTAGCAGGATTTTTCGACAATAAAACTCGCTTAAAAAATGTTTTACTGAAGAAATGCGATAACCCGTTTAAAATTACCAATTAACCATTTTAATTTTACAATATGAAAACGTTCAACCAATTTTTTATTTTTACCCCAGCCAACCCCGTTTTCGTTTCTTGGATAATGGGTTGGATGGGGTATGAAATTTAATACTCGGACCACGTAATGATACACGTCAACTCACGCGCCTGCTTGACCCAAGAACACGCAAAAACTGCAACATACTTAGATATTGATTTAGGTCTCTGTTATGTTTGCCATCTGAAAACAAATGAATCAAATAACTCATCTCCGTGAAGAAGATCCATAACTAAGTCATTGTTTGCGCGTGACATCTCGATTGATCTAAAATGCGATACAGACGTTATTTCAAACTAATTATGTGTTCAACGCTGAATTATGATACGTCGTTAATGATGTTGAGGTTTCTATTGGTTTGGATGTATACCAGATAGGGATATCCACGTTTTTACCATTACGTGGCCACGCCTTATTTCCATTAAGCGATGGGAAAGCTTATATTAGCAGGATTTCATAACGGATATTTAGACAATAACACATGTTTAACAACTTGTTTTACTGAAGAAAATGCAATAACCTGTTTGAAATTAGCTTTTAAATTTTACAATATGCAAACTTTTTAAGCCGAAATTAAGTTTTATTTCATAACCCAGCCAACCCCGTTTTCGCTTCTAGGAGAAGGGGTTGGATGGGGTATGAAAGTTGATACTCGGACCGCGTAATGCGCAGGGCTGGTACATCTGATCGTATGGAAGTCATGCGCGTTGATGACATCACCAATTGACTGATGCCGCCTTTGTTTAAATAAACATACAATACATACTGGAAAGGGTACCGTTTGGAAGCAACAGACACAAACAAGAGAGAAAAGTAGTATTCGGTTGTATTATGTTCAAGACAGGTAATACAATTTGCATCACATCTCACGCCCCCTATCACCGCCTTAAGCGATATTCTACTTTAAAGCCACACAGATTGTGCACTGAATATCCATAAAAAAAAAGTGTAATCATTGCAGACGTTTAGGTACGAAATGCAGTTCCGAGAAAGATACTATTTCGCCTGCGTACAATGAAAACGCAATCTCATTAAAATCATACCCTTTATCACGCTACTATATACTCTACACTACAAGGATCTGGCAACACTCCATTGGATGTCAGGTCAGATTGATCTTACGATTAGCCAATCAGATTTCAGCCTACAAAATATCTCGGTATAGACTGCTTCACTGCGCATATCTTTTTCAGTGAAACACTGTGGAGCAGTCTAAGCTGGGTATTGAAAGAGACAATGTCCGTAACATTTAGCTTATAAAACACAAACTAATTGCGTATACAAACATAATACACCAACCATTACTGAATATTTACTGAAAAATAAAGAAAACACGTAATTTAATAGCGGTACAAAAAGATTACCGATTCGTGGGATAGAACCCACACTAAAATGACACTCCTGGGTGGACAGTCGAGTTCGCTATCTACTGAGCTAAGCGGGCCAGATGTACTATGTCTTATTATTTAGAGTACTAATGTCGTAATCATTTCGGTGGAATATATATTTTCAAAACACACAGTGCAGCGCCCATGATTTTCTTCGTATCTTGATATAAAACACGCCATTTAGTGCATTTCTTTGAATTTATCGTGCAACCCACAGCAATAACACAAGAATACTTTAATTGTGTACTATTGATTTTATGAATATTGAGTTTTGCTCAACACGGGGCTAGAGGGCGTGAGCGGTAGCTAGCATATTTCACTACCGCTCATGAACAGTCTCAATCAAACCGAGACTGCAATATTTCGTATGTGTCGTGCTCGGCCGTTTCCAAAGGTCCATTATCATACTCTTTTTTTTATAGCACAGTGGCGTTGCTTGTGCAGTGTGGCGGCAGTAAAACGTCTCCCCGCGCTTGCAATCAGTACTGTTATTCATTCGATCTTTGGAGATCGCTGAGCCCGATACTTATATTTAGTTATCGGTGGTACCTTTTCGATTTATTTTGTTTTCTTACTTAATTTTTGATTCGGTGGTTCCACTACTCCGGCCGATAAAAGGCTCTGGGTATTGTTTAACCACTTATAGGATATGTTGTCTGCTTTTTCAGTCAGTCTTTTGGCTGTTACTTGTGATACGCAGGCTTCATAACCGCTGCTCCCAAATAAATTCAATTATGTTTATTTCGCTCTTCGGGGCATTTAATTTTATTAGATACTGGGACCATACGCCGTACGACATGGGGAAGCAAATAACTCCATGTCCACCGCCGCATGCATGCCATCTTCGGGATGGTTTAAATTGTGTACTATTGATTTTATGAATATTGAGTTCTGCTCAACCCGCGGCTAGAGGGCGTGAGCGGTAGCTAGCATATTACACTACCGCTCATGAACAGTATCAATCAAACCGAGACTGCAATATTTCGTATGTGTCGTGCTCGGCCGTTTCCAAAGGTCCATTATCATACTCTTTTTTTATCTTTATTTTGATATAGATCTATGTGTTTTATGTGGATTTTCGTTTGTTCAGTTCACTCGAACGTCATCTGAAGTGCATGAATATTGATTAGATGAAAGGTAGATCTGACGTGATCTACAAGGGAGTGTTGTCAGATCCTATAGCGGAGAGTATCAAAGCGTAATAGGGGATATGATTTTAATGAACATGATTGAAACGTTACTAACATGAGAAAACGTACATATTTAAGTCAGCTTAGTAATAAAATTAATAAACGTTAAATGTTTCTTTACGTATTATAACGCAAACCCTGTCCTAAGTAAACAATTATGTTCATAACAGTAACCATGTCTTTGTTGGCGGATTGATAACATTTGATAACATCTTAAAATAGTGCTATATTCGTGTATTCCGTAACCATGTCTTTGATTATTGATATTAAAGTGTAATCATACATGCTTGTTTTCACAAATTCTATTACACACATCATGTCTGTGTCTGTGGATTCATTACATTATGAATGCTATATTCATGTATTTCGCAACATTAACACTTAACAATGTTTTTGATTGACGTTCGCGTTATTTTATAGAACGGACACTATTTTGTTCACGTATATTATAGTCTCAGCCTGCCAAGACCGTATCATTCATATGTCATACTTGCAGATATCTGGGCAGCTTAAGCGCCCACTGGCGATTACCCGAACATGAGAGGAGATATCAAACGTTCGTTTCCCCCAGGCATTGATTCTGAAGATTATAGCGTAGCGAACAAATCAGAAGCAGGCCGGGTGACCAAGCCTACATATATTACCAAGTCTTAATTTAAAGCACCATTTGCAATGACTAAAACGATGGCGTAGACAGTTAATTAAGGCATAATACGACGAATTATCATATTACATAACATTATATCTAAACGTGTCGTTTTCTTATTCCTTGCGAAATGTCAGACTGAAAGACCGCAACAATGCAATCATTCCTTAGTATAACCAGACACGTCAGACGGCGGACAACCTCCCCTGTGTTTGACTGCTTCTATGTCTTAATTAGTTTATACTTTCACCAGGTTAGTATGACCGCCTAATTTGAAACATAAAATAATTTCTTCTCGCAAATGTTCCGTTTGTGACACAATATATCTGTCTGACATTCTTACAAAATACAAACAACATTATTATTATAACGTTGATTTAGCGCTTAATTCTAAATAAACTTACACAGTTTTGTTCTTAAATGTAATAAAAGAATCATCTATATTCTCATCTCGTTTTTATTAAAGATCCTGTATATGGTGTTGCCCACGATCTCAATGGGGGAACCGACTGATTAGTATATCGGTATGCTAACGAAAGTAGTGTTAACTAGCGGTATTGTATTCCCAGAAAATAGAAGCCTATATAACTTTATTTCATAAGCTATCAATTAATCTTAACTTTATATTGAGGATTGTATTGTGTGTTTTTTTCTAAACCACACACCGATGCATAATATTTTAGCACAATTGATACACACTAATTTCTGCGACCTTATTATTACCGAATACGACTTGCAAGTGTATGTTTCCGTCGATTTCTGTAACTGGTAATTACTGCCTCTGACGGAAACTTAAAAAAGGCTTTATTTTTCCCAGGGACACTGGGTCAGACCGCACCCGTACCCCACTCCCCCTCCCCGCTTCCCCTATATACAACTTGCATTTCGGATTATTGTCTATCCGAGTGAAATTAGAGACGATTTTTGTGCTTGGGCTATTAACACACGTGATACAATTATAGTGTTTTATAACATACGTGTTACATAGAAAACGTGTGTATACATAAAATATGCATACAAAGATTAAAAACTGTTAAATTAAAAGATGGTTTACTTAACACGAAAACAATTATACATGGTTATATAATAACCATACTATACTGTCCATAATTATACAGGGTTATGACCCCGTGTGGTTCCCGGGTGCCCCGTTTGGTCACGGGGCAAAGAATAGGGCCATTGCAGATCCCTTTGGAGGGGTAGGCAGAGGGGTAGATTCCCCCCACATTCATGTTCATTTTATCATTTTTTGTTCATGTTCGTTAAAGGTCTACATCATGATCCCTGCATTGTTTCAGGTGCCATCTCGCTCACATCAAAAGAGCAGTGGCAGAAAACAATAAACGTGGCTCCAGCGTGAATGGAGTTTTACGATAGAATTTGCAGCAACTCTGCAGTTCAGGGTGGGAAGGTTGTAGGCCCATTTTCCATATTTTATCTCGATGTACATGGAGGATGAGCCTGACATGTTCATTCCTGTTAGGCGTCATATAACCTGTAATGTGTTGGTGCGCCTTAAAACCCCAATTCAATTCAACTATACAGGGTTATGAGTAACCGTAATCAACTGTCATTAGTGATACGCAATATCACAAACACAGTATACTACATTTCTGTACAATATGCATAAGAACAGTAGCAATCGCAAAATCCTGGGGGTGAGAAATTCCCCGTGCGTAGTGTGCTAACTGGGCAGGTCGCTACTACGAGGCATCCTGGAATGTCTTCTTTGGTCAGACACTCGTACCCCCTATACAAAACGATTTATCATGGGGGGAAAAACTAAACTATTGCATATAAAAGGCTTTTCGCTGAATTTAAATAGAGTGCATGTTTGTTAATTTAAATTAAGGCATATGCTTTAAGTTAGATTAAAACACACTCCATATAAAAGGCTTTTCGCTGAATTTAAATAGAGTGCATGTTTGTTAATTTAAATTAAGGCATATGCTTTAAGTTAGATTAAAACACACTCCATTTAAAGGTGTACTTAAATTTAAGTGCAAACAAATACAGTTACAGTGAGAATCAGTAAATAATCCATAACAACATTAAGCTAAAGTGTTACTCGCAATTCGCAAGGACATCAATCTAAAATAAGCATAATATTGTTTCGTTTTGGCTGGCGACAATTTCAAAATCTCAGACTTAATGTTATCCTTTGACAATATGAATTATTGCTATTTACATACAAGACTATAAAAACAGTGAAGGAGATCATTCGGAACCAACGAACACAAACAAGATAATAAAGCAGACGACTCGCTGTTATTGAGTCTGCTCATGAAAAAGTAATATAGTAAGGCATTACGTAGTCACGCCTTAATTCCATTAAGCGATGGGAAAGCTTATATTAGCAGGATTTTATAATATATTCATCGACAATAAAACATGTTTAAAACATTGTTTTACTGAAAAAAAGGTGATAACCTGTTAAAATTACCTATTAAATGTCTTAATTTTACGTTCCGTCGGTGTGTTCTTGGGCAAGACACTTTACCTTAGCCTCGTCCGTCGGATGGGGACGTAAACCGGGCGGTCCCGTGTATCGGTCTATCCTCCGAGCACGTTAAAGAACCATAGGAATCTATTCGATAATAAGAGTAGGGCAGGTTCCCGGATTCCTATGTATCCTTCCCCCTCTCTCTGGGGCGGCTCTAAATAACCTATACTGTGTTGATGAGCCGTTAAACAACATTCAATTCAATTCAATTCTTAATTTTACAATATGAAACTGTTTAAGCTGAAATTAAGGTTTTATTTCATACCACAGCCAACGCCGTGTTCGCTTCTTGGAGAAGGGGTTGGATGGGGTATGAACGTTAATACTCGGACCACGTTATGGGGTTACATTTTAAGAATTCATTTAAACTTATGAACGTAATGGCACACATTTAGATCAATTACTATTGCACGGTATTATCCTCATTAAAAAAAGTGTTCTTTTTGTTTTACAATGCTGTGGTTTGTTACATGCAAACACGTTACTGACCAGACCGTTTTAACGTTTTATGCGCAGGTTCATCTAAATGTCCCGTACAATTTACTTCCTGACGGTTTCAAATGTAGTTCATTAGTATCGAGGGAGAACGAATTATACTCCCCAAATAGGGTTTCATCAAATCAAAACTGTGCACCGTGGTTTAAATGTCTCCAACATTCCAACACGAGTGATGTGATCAACTAAATATGTTGCAACGGGTATTGTCTACGATAGCATATCGACATCACGTCGAGTCGGACATGTTTTTGAGGGAAACGTTGGTGACACAGAGAGGTTCACTCGGTACGGAGATATGTATGAAGGTCTCACAACACAGTACACTTTTACTATGTTGGCCTATATGAATAAAGTTTACTGGGCCATTTCGACCCTAAAGTTTCCAATCTAAAAGTCACTTATTTATGAAACACAGTCATTTGCCCACACAAAAATGTACAAAATATGGTACGTTGACCACGTTTTTTTTTTTTTAAATTGGAGTGGTGGCATCCTTTGCACTATTTTGGGCTTTTACTCCAGAGTTTGTACCAGAATTCCTACACTGCTTCAGCCCCCATAAAACTGTCATATTCTGGTGCCAGTGTCGTCTAATAGCTGCACATCCAATTCCAGACTGTGTTCATCTCACCTGCATATCTGTCAGCAATTATTAAAAATATTTAAAACCGAACAACACAATACTACTTGTTATGCGCAAGCTACCGTGGCTTTCAATGGAGCTAACTGTGTAGTGAGACCTGGAGCTGTTTATTTGCCTATGTAAGTAAACTTAGTGGGGTAAGGGTTAAATAGGTTTACTTTAGTGGGATGGCGAATTGATTGTTGGAGGTACTAGCGATGCATAATTAAAGAATGTACGCTTCATAAAATAAGATATATCTGTCTGCGCAATCTGAGAATTTCCGTCCTACAGATTGGTTCATATCATTTATATGTTATAAATGTGTTGTGCACTTAGCTATACTGCAGCTTTGTTTAGTATTTTGTTTGTTCTTCATTTCTATAGTTAATGCAGTTGTCTCAGAGGAAAACATCACAATCGAGTAGAGGCTTAATACAATATGCGTTAATCATGTTATCTTTTACAAAATATGTTTTTTATTTTCCTCATTATATTATTTTTGTGCAGGCCTTAGCTTTATTGTTATTTTATGTGGCATTGCCAACTATAATCATTCAAAAAACACACTAATATGCTTTTATGGAGGAATTTCATCAATTTGCTCGTTCGACGTGAAAACGGCGGATGCAGGAATATAGTTTTTGAAGGATTGAATGGATGAAGGGATTTATTGTCGGAGTTAATCCGTGTTAATCGCGACGACTGATCACTTGGGAGGGAGGGATCGAATTAAAAACTACACAATCATAGGGTTCCTTCCAATATCAAATTATTTACCAGAGGTTAACTACCTTTTAAGTAAATTTTAAACGTGCTTGTTGACTTCGTCAGGGCCGGACTACACAGTGCATTTCTACTATGTTGGCATATATGAATAAGGTTTACTGGGCCGTTCCGAACAGGAAGTTTCAAAGCTAAAAGTTACTTTTTTATGAAACACAGTCATTTGCCCACACAAATGTACAAAATCTGGTACGTTGACCAGGATTTTGTTTTAATTTGAGTGGTGTCCTCCAGTGCACTATTTTGGGCTTTAACAGAGTTTGGACCAGAATTCCTACACTTCTTCTACACCCATACAACTGTCACATTTTGGTGGCAGTGACCTCTAATAGCTGCACATACAATTTCTGACTGTATTCATCTTACTGCAACACCAATAAACATATCTGTCATATTTAAAACTGAATTTCAAGCGAGCTAAATGTGTAGTGAGACCTCAAGGCCAGTCGCTTCAAGTGTAACATTTCACGAACTCTTTTTCGCGCATCGTAAACAATTTTAACAATACATTACTGTGTAGCAATCTCAGAGAACAATATATTCAAGACTAACACGTCACCATTAATCAAAATTTGCGACCACAAAACACCTGATATACCGTCACAAATATTGAAAAAATAGTCGTATATACTGAAACGCAAAAGAAACGCAACTCGGGAATTTCCGCTATATGTTGTATATACTGCACACTTAATTCCACATAATAAAGAAATCCGAAGATGTTTTGTAAAAAATAAAGTTGCAGTTAATTAGAGAAATGACACAACTGTGATGTTATAGACGTTTTAATCAAACTACACCTTTTAACAAGAAATTCATAAATGTTGAAGTTCCTCTTTGAAAAACTGAGCCAGTATTTACTGTATTTAACGTTCAGAGTTTGCAAAATTTTGCATCCTAAGTTTGCTCACATGCTTGAGCCAAACGCGTACTCCGCCAATAATGAAACTTTGAAGTTTTTCCGAAAGGAAAGGTCTTACGTAGCCATATACCATTCGATTAACAGCAGCATATTGTACATACAATATATAGCGGAAATTCCCGAGTTGCGTTTCTTTTACTTTTCAGTATATTTACCGTCGTTATAGAAGCGTGAAAGCGGATCAGTCCAGAATGTGTGATTGATGTTGCATTCATATCTAGAAACAAAACAAAATGAACATGTTATATCACCAAGAAGTGTTTAAATTTGATATTTTAGATGTATGTGTATTCAGTTTCCTTTAATTGTAAGATAAAACGTTGGTGAAACACACGGAAACTATTCGACGCGCATTTTACACATTATGCATTATAACATTTGACTTTCTTTTTCATTTCTGCGCATAGAAGTATAGTATATTCTAACATTATTTAATATGATTTTTTTGGAATACCGTTATTGTTTTTGCACAAGACTGTGTTTTTGCCGCTACATCTTCACATTGTTTGTACTATGGGCTCGTGGCCGGTTTGCTTAATGAAGCATTGTCATTGCTATAGCCATTGTCACGTTGAACAAATGGTGGTTTATTGTTCTAATCATCTAATTGAGTCTGGTTTTAAATAAAGTTGTTGAACAGATTGGCTTTTCCGAAATCGTCATACATAATTGAACCAGTGTATTTTAGAGAAGGACCGGACGGTTTGTCATTTGATGAAAACGTCTTGAGTGTTTCCAAACATCCTTAGGCGAAAGAGTCTCAGAATAAAGTAAAGTGTGTTAGACAAATAATCATAAATGTTTTGCTTCGCGTATGATTTGATTTCGAAGTTTTATTAAATGTAAACCTTGGTGTTTTTATCGTTCTTGTACGCTTTTTCTTCTACTCTTGATTTGTTGTTTGTTTGTTATCCAATGCGGTTAATACGGGCTATCACGAATATTTGTATTAGGTATAAATGAAACAAATTACGCATATGTTTTGTCAGATTTCATTTTTCTTCTACGTAACTGTTGTCGTTTACTAGTTCGTCCCAGTCAGCGGAAGAAGCTTATCAACTAAAAGGTCAAGGACGAAGTCGTTGTAGACCATATCCCGCGAGAACATTTTGGTTTTGCAAATTTACATATCGCCAAGCATATATCATAATCCTTCCTTGGTTAAAATGGAGCGCTCGTCTCACAACTAATATGTTTATACATCTACAAGTGCCGAAAGTATTCAAACTGGTAAATGAGAGATTCTACTTTGTTCGACACTTGATCATGTAGCATATCGTTCACATAATTGTATGCACTAGTTGAAATCGAGACCATATTGTTAGAGAGATACTTCTTTGCTTCACACTTGATCATGTTGCATGGCATAGCTAAACTATACTGTTAATCTGTTTTGTTATGCTTTATTTCATAATTTATTTGAGACATTAAACAAGCATTGAAATAATACAATATTCGTTGTTTACAAAACCAATATTTACAATACAGTTAGGAATTGATTCGCCTTTTATCGACGATTCAATCATTGAAATCAGTTGTACTTACTGTAAAAAAAACATTCAGACCCGAGTACACTACGCCATAGTAAATGATAATACAATACTAATGTCTGCGAAAAAAGATTCTAAAGTCCCTCTTAGTAGACACGGTAAAATAATTCGTAAACAGGTTGACTACATGCACGTTACACGATTACCCGGCTAAGCTAGACGACATTAGGTTTCATTTTAGTATTTTGCAATAAAATATTTATTTATTACACATATAATATAGCATACCGTTTAATGAGCGCAAATGTATTATATGTGACGTCCTAGAAGACGAATATCATTTTATTTTGGAATGCGCTTTATATAAAGAACTAAGAACAAAGCCTATCAAGCGGTACTATTGACAGAGACCAAATATTTCTAAATTTATTGAATTATTATCATCAGAAAAGCATATTACTGTAAATAAGCTAGCTAATTATGTTTTTGATGCTTTCAAAATCCGAAACGAATTATATTATAATGATTACATACTGGTACTCTCCCAAGAGGTACTCTACATTTTGAATATGAAAAATGGTATTTTCGTCTGCAAAACGTAGTGTTGAATTGCGCTTCTATACTAAATAAATGCCTTTGATAATTACTTGTATAGTATTTTGGAAATATTAATTAACTATTAATGAAAGTGATTAAGCATGCTATATTAAGCAAATTGTAGTACTATTTAAGATTTCGTATTGCCATTGACTTCTGTATTTGAATTTATTTTGTAATACTATATACTCATGGACCAAATGGTCTACTGTATTATTGAATAAAAACATAATAAAATAGCATGACTGTTTAGAACAAATACATGTTTTACCGTCAGTGTTGCATATATGTTATGGGTCTTCATCGGGATGTCAACATATTTACATAATCTACTTTTGTTATGATAATCGCACAAAACTAAACAGAAATTCAATATACTAGTTACATCAAACACTATTTGCCCTTTTATCATTTAAATTTCAATAGAATAATTCAAGCTGAACTGTTACTGACTGTTGAAGGATATACAGTTTCAAACCATTTCAGAAAGTATGTGTTGTTAGTTTAAGCAAGCAAATTGTCATAATGATTCTAATAGTTGTAAGATGAAAATATTACTACATCTATGACATAATTCATATTCGTATATAGCTCGCATAATTTCAGCGACCAGCAATTGGCATATCATCCATATGATGCAATAAACTTAGAACTATTCAGTCATAAACATTGAAAAGGGTGAGTGCTGTTACCAATCACGGCTTCTGACTCGAGACAGTGAAGTAATAGCCTATTACAATAATCAACTTAGGGAACGAAATAAGAAAAAAGACAAACACGGGATATATCAATACTAGTTCATTAAGTATGCTCCAATTATTTATCGAGACGAAAAGGTGTTGCAGTTCAAACCATGCCGCGGTGTTCTAACTGTCCTTGCTGGTGTTCAAAGGTTATTAAAGATAAATCGTATTCCCGAACTTACTGGACTAAATATATAGAAATATATACATGTTATTGTTGACTCTTCTGCGACAAGGACTATCACAACCTGACTTATATGGTGACATGATTTACAAACTTCGTAAGATCCTTGGTCATGATCACTTTCATACTATCTTTGTTAAACTTGTTAAAAGGTTTATCAAAAGAGGTTATGACCCTATCATTTTGCAACGCACTGCATGCTTGGTGGCGGACCCATTTACAGTTCGCCACTATGCTTTCCTCTTTAATTGTCTGATGACCGGACAGGCTGTGGACCCTACGATAACGTCTACCTAAAGCCCAAAATGACGGTGACGTTTTATGTTTGTCTGCAGTCTTGTCTTGTCGTGCCCTCAATGGTTTATTCTCTTGTTGCCCTGGCGTTTGCCAAACACTGAGTACCTTGTGGCTTTCTAGGCTATTGTTTTTTTGTATTTATATATACACGAGCATCTTTGTGTTTTACTTATATATTGCCTATTAATGCTGCCTTGTTGGTCAGAGAATAGTTTATGGCGGGGATTTCTTTATTTACATTGTTACGTTTTATTGGGTTGACAGTAGGGTAAGTGTGAGATGGTTTGCTGCACCCTATAACCTGGTTTAAACCCCAGCGGCCTTTTTTGAGACTAACCGTTCCAAGGCGGTAGCCCTATTGTCAACCCTTGTGTGTTTGTGATGTCTTATTTGGCGTTTAAATCGTCTTTAAAGTTGTTCTTTGTTTCTGTGTGTGTTTGTGGTTGACTGCCGTCCGTGAATGCTGCTCGATTTGTATATGTATATTTAATTTATAAGCATTGTCATGCACATATAAGCACATACGATATGAACTGAAATATATTGAAGGCATGATTTATTTGCTAGAGCAGCAATACTAATACTGCGATGAATTAGCTATGAGCTATTAGCTATGAGCGCGCACAATATGTAATAATACATACCGATAAGGAAGATCCTTTGGAAGCAACAAACACAACCAAGAGAATAAAGCAGTAGATTCGGTTTTATCGAGTCTGTTCATGAGAGGTAATGTAAGAAGCAACACCTCTCACGCTCCTAGCATCGTCTTAAGCAACTTTCTATTCCAAAGCCACCTATATTGCGCTCGTTAAAACATGATTCTGAAAATGAAAAAGCATTTTTTTCACTAACAATGCTAACATAAACTTTGTTTTATAGTTTTATAAACTGCCTGAAAGGCTTAGTTACGTTTATGTATTTGGTACCTTACGTTGTCATGACATTCCTTTTGTTTTCTATTAATAATACATGACGTAGTTGTCTATTTCATGTAAACGCTTTTTTAAATTGTTTCACGAACTGCCTGAAAACATAGATATATTTTTGTTCTTTGTACCTTCCGGTGTCACGATCTTCCTTTTGTTTTATATTAATACTATATGACATAGATCGTTTCTGACAGATTTAAAATCAAATCACATCT
The DNA here is from genome assembly GCA_037043455.1 of Cyrtodaria siliqua. NCBI lineage: Eukaryota > Metazoa > Mollusca > Bivalvia > Adapedonta > Hiatellidae > Cyrtodaria > Cyrtodaria siliqua. The sequence goes on from JAWPHD010011674.1 coordinate 44,326, forward strand.
TTCATAATTTCAAAAGTACGAAGAGGTGGCTAATAAAAAGAGTCTTAAAAAGCGTTTAGCTGACAATTACTCTGTCTGGATTGAAATTAAATGACGCCCATATATCATTCTGTAGTGCAATTTGACATAAACACGTGATGTAAAACTTTCATAATTGTCATATATTAAGACAAATGATAGGTTTGCACTTACTAGCATTGAATGGTTTCTTACAACTAAAGAATAATACTACGTAAATGATTTTAGAGGTCTAATTACACTAAATCAGCCGGATGTGCTTGCCTGGTGCATTCGAAAGTAGTTCTGTATTAAAGAGGGCTAATCCTTTTTTTCTTTAATTGTTTTTTAGTGCAGTTTCCTATTATTTTTTTGGCTGTAACTGTATTCTGGACATGTTGTTGATATTTGAAAATGGAGCTCATCATGTTTTTGAAAGTTTTGATATAAATTTCAGAAGTGAAAGTAGACAGGGTAAGAAATTGCAAGGGGTAAAAAATAGCTTTGACATTTGACCCGGTGTTAGTATACAGCTGAAGAAATGTTTCTTAGAACATATTCAACCCCATATTTCCTTGTTGATGTTTAATAGCAGAAATGTTAATTTGCATCATAAAGTAAGTTTCCCAGAATTCTAATCAGGTTTGAGTTTTTAACAGGTTGTCAACATTCTAACTTTACTATGGAAGGGGCATGGAGACTCATTTACGCTATTATAACCTAGAGAACACTTATGCCATATATTCAGCAGAAGGTTTGGTCTTATCTAAATATATGAGTGGCACAACAACTACATGCATCGCGTTGCAAAGTAATTGAATCTAACCTGCTTAACAATTTTGCAAATATTTTTATAAATAATATATTGACTAAGGATCTTGTAAGGTAGTGTGATATTTACGTCACCGTAGATATCAAGGTTTACAAAGTCTTGTATCAGAAAGGTTTTTAATTTGCTTTGATATTTCAAAAGACGATGGTTACTATAGTACAATAAATTGACAACGGTCTTGCACAGTTTTTGATACATGGAGCTGCCTGTTTAATATACCAAATGTTACGAGCATTTAAAGGTAGACACGTCAAACAAAAAGGAATGAATGAATGATGTTTTACGGCATGTCGACACATAAATAGGTCATATTGTGCGCAAAAATCGATGAAAGATGACGGAATGAAGTAGTAATTAAACATTAATGTAAACATTTAAAGATAAAACTATTTACAAAGAAGGGATGATATGGTAGTAATATAAACTATGTATATATGTAAATCAACAAATGCCCGTCTGCGGGTGTGTAAACAAGTATATATATATATAATATTAATGACTTATAAAGTCAGATTTCTTTCAGGAAATCTAAAACAAGACTAAAATATATAGTATCAAATAACTCTTTCAAAGTACTAACTGTGTAGTACCTTTGTCGCATAGGCTCTGAAAAAAAAGGAAACATTCACATAAATCGCCACGCGAAAGTAAAAAACAATTACATGATGGATACGTAGAAACAAACTGTGCGACACCAAAACTAAAGGTTGACAACAAAGGCATCACCTCGGAACTGCCAGTAGTTGAAAGGTTCTCGGGTACACCAAACATCACTCTCCCCTAATTGAAATCCATTGCGTGGTCCCGCCTTAATTGTATTAAACGATGGGAAAGCTTATAATCATGATAATAGCAGGATTTTATAACTGATATTTCAACAATAAATCACGTTTAAAAAACATTTTTAAAAACGTGTTTTACTGAAAAAAATACGATAACCTGTTTAAAATTACCTATTAAATGTTTTAATTTTACAATATGCAAACTTTTTAAGCAGAAATTAAGGTTTTATTTTATACCCCAGCCAACCCCGTTTCGCTTTTTGGAGAAGGGGTTGGATGGGGTATGAAAGTTAATTCTCGGACCATGTAATGTATATTTAACGAGACAGTGTTAATTTCATTTTCGCCAGGCTACATTATCTAAAACACCTGAAAGCGTTAAAGGGCAATATAAGCAAAACTCAAAGATGACAATTTAAAAACAAAAAACAGAGATATCCACAAGTATTCAATGACATGGCAAAACCGGAGCATCAAGAGAAAACACAATTAATGGCAAGGCAAACTGTAGGACAGTTCGTTTTCAGTATTTAGGATTCGGTCATTATATGGTCGGCGAACAAACATAAGTGGGCTACCCTGAAACGGCCACTGACAAAACTGTCGCTGGGAGTGTAAACCAGGTTCTAAGGTTTAGTTATATCTTTGTTATATACGTTAAAATTAGATCGTGTTACGAAAATAACAGTTTGCGAACGAAATTTTGGCTACAAGCCATTGAAAACGAATACATAGACATCTCGTCGTGAGGAAATTTGACGTTGTCAAAATTGAAAGTATCTCTATTTTCATAACTATTGCTAAAAAAAAAATTTTTCCATAAGAGAAAACTTAATCAAGAACAGAAGCAAATTAATCAGACTTGTTAGGATAGCTGTGTTGAAGGTTACGTATGACATGTATGATGGATATGATATGACTGTAGAAATAGTCAAATGGTAAAATAGGCAGTTATACAAGCGATTATCAGCCATGGTTGCCGATCGAGTGTTGCAGTCCATTTATAGTGAGTGATATGCAGACACACACGACTGTATCCCGATGTGTAAAAACACACAAACCAATGTAGTAGGAAACTGTTTCCATAGTACTCCTTATATTAGAAACATGTGTCTATCTATTGCATTTGTATGACTGACTTAACATATAGATGTAGACTCGGTATATTTAAAAACGCAACCTTTTGGATTTTCGATTATTTTTAGTTCGCTGTTTTTTATTTTACTCAAAGATTGTTATTTATGTTAGTACACAATTATCTTTGTCCCAAAGGTTAACATATGGCGATAAACACTTGCCGAAGATTTTCTTTACTTATTTTCAGTTAAAACATATTTAACTTTAACATCTTTAACATAATATCAAGTAATGCGTTTTCTAAAGTACTGATTGTATAACTTTGAGGTTATTGTTTATGGATGTACATAAGTAATTGAATTTTTAAATTTACATCGTCAGTTTCTTTTGTGTTTGTCAAAAATTCGAAATAGGTTGTAACTATCTGCCGTTTATGATGAACTGAATTCTTTGCATCTGAAAACCTTGTGACACATTGCTGTTGTTTACTACGATTACATTATTATAAACGTAACAAACGTTACACCATATCTATATGTGACCCAGGTCTTGTATTTTGCATTGTAGTAAGTACTCTTAGTATTGGTGGATGCAAACCTAATGTACTGGAAAAGAGCTATACTGTCTGTTCCAATGTTTACCTTTACTGGCTTATAATGTCCAGTCTGTGTATATTGACTAATATATATTCGTCATGAGTGAGTGAGTGAGCAATTATATTGCATGCTAGGTCTTAACACCAATTCCGGCCAAACTAATCAATACTTCGCACTTCTCCCTCTGACTGACGTGATACAACACCTTAGATAATCTCAAGAAGGTATCTCACGTGAAAGAAAGTCATTTGTAATTCGTGAGAATTGTATCTTCGAGTCTGGTTTATACCGTACTGTTGATTCTACCCTTAATAAACCCACGATCCCTGGCAGAAAGCGTTGTTTAATTTATAACTCCGACGGCCACAAGCTCACATATAGTTCTTATTTACACTGCCTGCGTATTTTACAAAATTAGCACCGCAGTCTTTGACTGTATGCGTATCTTTATCAATACATATAAGTGCTCGGTGTAAAATGTTTCAGCGGTATCACGCTTCGTTTTAAAAACACTTGTGACAGATCGACCTAGTTTTCCGTTTAGCAGTTTTCTAGAATGAACACGAACATGCGTGTATAAATTGATTTACTGTTAACTGTTTTAAATTATTTGTTATGTGTTATCCCCAAACTCTATCTTCTTATGAGATTCCCCCTTTTCCCACACCTCCTCAGTATAGTTACCTAACAAGGCAAGCCGTTCCTTTTAAAAGGAAAATATATTTAATTATCAACTAGTAACTGAATACGTAACGCATATCATGCGCACGCATGCGCACACAACATGTACACATCACGTGATCTCGTCCTTATGACGTACATACATATATTAGCGGTGTTTATTTCGTCTTTTTATAGTCAGTGCCTTTGAAACTCATTTCTACCGCTTTTCTACCGCATGTCTACATACTTTGCATTGTTGTTTGAAGAGTTTTAAGTTGCCTAGATGTGATCTGAAATCCAACAAAAACGTAACAAATTAAAAAAAAAAAAAATTTACGGAAAAGGACCATGTCCATGATTTCAGACCTGTTTAAATACGACTCACTGTTTACGCAGAAACGAACGCGAAATTGTCAATTGCAAAAAGGTCTCTACAAACTGTGGACATTTGGAGAAAAAGCCAACTGGTCAAACCAATTACTTATACTGTGTATTTCAAATAGTAGACTAAGAGGTTACACCGAATACATTTTTAACAATATTCAATAAGGTTTACACCGAATAGATTTTAACAATATTCCCTAAGGTTTACACCGAATACATTTTTAACGATTTTCCCAAAGGTTTACATCGAATACATGTTTAACAATTTTCCCAAAGGTTTACATCGAATACCTGTTTAACAATTTTTCCAAAGGTTTACATTGAATACATGTTTAACAATTTTCCCAAAGGTTTACATCGAATACCTGTTTAACAATTTTTCCAAAGGTTTACATCGAATACATGTTTAACATTTTTCCCAAAGGTTTACATCGAATACCTGTTTTAACAATTTTTCTAAAGGTCAAACATCAAACATTAAACATCAAATACATGTTTAACAATTTTTCCAAAGGTTTACAGCGAATAATACAACGAATACATTTTATCAATATTCCCTAAGCTTTACACCGGGATATCTCATATGTTTTAAATGGTCCACATAAGCCTTTATATGCATCACAGTGTAGAATTACTTGCTTAGTGGGAGGCTGATAGGGTGATCGACAATCAGTCATTCACCACTCCTTTCTACCGAATCTGATAAAAGCAACAATACAATGAACAACAATAAGATAAATAACGCCACGCCCACATAATGTTCTACATCATCAATGATGTCCATTTCATGCAGTGGAACATATTTAACCTTTTCGACCAAATACTTGAAAGAAAAAATCGTCAAACACTTTTACCATAAATTCATAATACAATTAATAAGATACCCAGCCTTATTATAGAGTTTAATCTAACTTGGTTTTATGGTATATACTGTTTACCTATCGGTACGAAAACAAAAACGAGCACAGAAAGTGACTGATCAGGGTTTACAATGTCCGGCTGTTGATCAGTCATGAGCTAAATATGATTTTGTCTAGTTCCTTCAGTTCGTCAAATGTTGGTGTATTAAAGCTGTTGGCAGACGCTGGTTCAGAGGCTATTCCATCCAACTCCCGTGTTTCCCCAAATCACCCCTTTATTCACATAAATGGTATGGTCTTAATTAAAAAAAGAACAGTCCATTATATGTATGTAGTGGGTTAAGTGTTAACAAAACTTATAACGCAACACATTAATTTAGATTTTCCTTCTATTTATAATGTAAAGATCTGATATTATCGGAGGATAAATATATATTTCGTTTTTATTATTTTTTGTCAATTTGAATAAAAAAATATTATCATGTAATGCATAAATGTATGTCATTATCCGCAAAACTGAGCGCTCTAGTATTTTAACGAAAACTCAGCAGAATGAATTGAATGTACAGGTATATCCTATGGTGTTTCGTTTAACTTATTATTTTTTTCCAATCTACAATACCATGTATTGAAAATAGACGTGTTGCCTTTTAAGGTTATAAAAGCCAGTGGGAATTATATCCCAAAATATAAAACCAGTTTAACAAAACGATATATTATATTTCGTTAAATAAACGTTTTACTGACTGTAGATCATTTGGGATCATCATTGCCAAATCACTGTGGCCCTAAAGTAGCTAGAGTACGACTTAAGCCGGTACTAGTGGTCGTGAGGGTGTTGCAAATTTTATCACATAACATGTGGTGTGGGAGTGTAATAACACCATTCAGTATTTTCGATATTCCACTAGTTGTATAACATAACTTTAATGACATCATGGACGTCACGTCAATGTACGTTTTCTGACGTAATGTGACGTTATAAGGTATGTCATAAATAGAATCTAACATTCGTTCTCATTCATTATTGAATTTATTTAACTCGTTAGCAAAAATGATATAATGCTCTGCAAGAGCCTCGCATTATATAATGTTGCCAACTCGTTTAATAAATTCAATAATGAATGAGTACTCATGTAAGATCCTCTATATATTACCTCTTTTGAACAGATTCAATAAGGAGAAAACTGGTCCTAAATAAAACCGGGTATGCTACTTGTTTCTCTTGTTTGCGTTTGTTACTTCCAAGGGGGTCCCATTTTCAGTATTTATTGAAATAAAACTTGCCTGAAATCTAGCTCAAACCCAAAAGAACAATTCGGCTAGTAGAAATACTAGCAATCTTAAAACACTTCTGCGACAAGGTTTATCACAACCCGTCTTTTATGGAAATGCAATTTGCAAACTTAGGAAGATTATCGGTCGTGATAATGGTCATGAGTTACGAGCGAAGTATTCTGCGGCACTGTTTTTTCATTGCGTTTGGCAGATGTGGTTTCTTGTCATGTCTTCAAGATTAAGTTGCATATTGCTAAAATGAAATCGTTTTGTCAGCTGCAGTTTCTTATATGACGTTTTTATTAATGACACCAATGAACAATAGCTATCCTATCTCAACTTACATCATACTTTCTTATTTGACTGTAGATTATTTTGTGAAAACTATCAGTTCTGCTCTGCACTATCATCATTTTCTCTCGCTGTACTACCACCTTTATTTGTCATAACGATTACCATTTACAGTTGAACTTGCATTATATATTATATCCATTGCTGTTTTACACATGTAAAATCTTGGAATAAAAGAAATTGAATTGAATTGTGCTTTGTATTATTCTATATAGTATATATTATATTTAAATAGGTCACGCTTATTCATAACCAAACAACTTACATACTTTGTTGTATTTGCTTATTTACATTAATATATTTCAATTTCAGGTTAAACCAGCAAGAACGAAATTGCCACGATGAGAGTGACCATACAGTTGTGTTGCAAAATAATATCCACTCTGATATGTGTTCTAGGACTTTTGAATGTCTGCGTGGCAGCACCTATGGACCCTTATTATCCAACAGAAGACAGTGAAATTACAAGTCCACAAGTATGTGTCGTAAGAAAATATAGGGAATAGCAGGAAAACCGTAACATATAATATATTTGATTTACTCCAGATATTCCAGATACTCTAGATATTCTTTTTCTGTAGAATGGTCGGTTATCAACAAAATTAGACTGATACATAGCAATTCGATTTCGATTTTAAGTAATAAACTTCAGATAAAAATACTTTCCAAATGATTTAATTTTGTGACCGATATTTATTTTATTTTTATATAAGATATTCGCAGCAATGATTTCCAAATCTTGCCTTAACGGTTTTCCCTAAATGTTCTGACTTCAGACAAGTCCTCGAGTACATATGAAAGTCCAAAACCTTTTTTTACCGAGTATATGTTAATGATGTGTTATTTTTACTGAATGTGTTTGTGATGTACTTTTTGAATCACTTTGCGTTGTAATACTTGTTGGAGTGACTGTATTCTTTGAATGCTATTCTTCCTGTTGGACGTATAAACCTTTTCTTTATTGAAACGTGTTGATGCTTAATCGTTACTTTAATATATACTCCTCAAAAAAAGTTAAGGACCACAAGAATATTTCTACATTTGCTTACCATTGAAATTGACTACATATACTTTTCAAACGGTTACACAGAATGTGTAAGCAAAGTTGCATTAAACTGGACATTGCCAGGTGTTCTGCATTATATGAAAGAACAAATTGTTGCTATACATTAAAGAGAGTCCGAGATTTTTTATAATTTATAAAAATCATTGATTTGCCCCAAAACAACAATGCTAAAAGTTTTAATGTGTTTTGTCGATTTAATCACTACCAATGGAACTATGGACGCGGCATGTTAATTTTCCCCGACATTGACTAAACGTTGACAGTTTAACTGCATACACAGAGCAGTTTTGAAAAACGCTGATTTTTTATCCCATCCGAAAATAAAAGTAAACTTTCAAGACCTAGTTGCATATTTGGAACTACACGTTTATCTGTAGAGTTATTTTAAAGGAAATGGTGACAGATGTTTGTTAAGGAATTAATAGTCATGAAAATAATACGAAATAACATTTTTGGGTGAAACAAATAATTTTATTGAAATTTCAAAATTGGAATCTTCAAATTAATAGTTTTTGTTGTAAAATTTTTCTTAAGAATGCAGAAACACGGAACAGTTTCCATTTTTGGAATGAAATGTGTATTTAAACTTATCAAATAACATGTGGTGTAGGAGTGTAATAACACCATTCAATATTTCGATATTCCACTAGTGGTATAACATTACGTTAATGACGTCATGGACGTCACGTTAATGCACGTTTCCTGACGTAATGTGACGTTAACAGACTATAAATCAGTAGTTCTGTTACTTGTTGCTTTTTTGGAGTCATCAAGCCCACATTTTGTGGTTTTAAAGCAGAATACCGCTTAATCCGGTGCTAGGGGGCGTGAGGTGTTACAAACAATATTACCTATCGTGAACAGACTCAGTAAAACCGAGTCTTTACTTTCCTCTAATGTTTGTGTTTGTTGCTTTCAAGGGATTCACTTTTCGCTATTTATTTACGTATTATAATAATAATAATTGATGTCTATGAAATATATATTTCTTCTATGCTATTGATAATTTTCCTAAACATTGCTAACATCGCCAAACATTGCTAATGCGCTGTTTTCATATCCTGTTTACGGAAGCTTGTTATGAAATTCGGTATGCGAAATCCGCAAGCTACTGAATCGCAAACTTCAATATGAATATTATGGGCGGCCATTACCGCCAAAAGTATGTTTTCAATAAATCATCCAGTCAAAGATGAATTAATTCATCGGTATTATATTTAATTCAATGTAACTTTAATTGATTCACTACTTTTTTTTGAAACCATCTAATCAAACTTAAAACAATCCGATGCTTTGTGAAATAATCCGGAGTGTTTTTTCAAACCATCTTATCGAACTTGAAACGATTCAATGTAATGCTAAACAGTTCAGTCGGAAACATGAATCAAAGCAAGAGAATGTGAATCAGTTTAAAAGTAACCCAGTCAATTTACCGATACGTGAAACAATCTATAGCAAACTAAATTAATGCAAGATCAAAGCACTCAATTCAATGACATCAAAATCAATTTGACATAAAGACAAATGGCTGATATTGAACAGAATTAATACGATGTAAAGTGAATTAATTCAGTGCATTCCTAAACAGTTGTGCGAGGACGCCACTTGCACATACATAAGCTAGAAAAGTTACTTCCCTTGATAAGCATTCCATAGGGCAAGATGTGATGTTAAGATTCGATGGTAAGATGCGGTGATAAGATGCCATGGTAAGATGCCATGGTCGATGGAAAGATGCGATGGACCATCGACCATCGCATCTTACCATCGATGATCATCACATATTACCATCGACAATCGCATCTTACCGTCGCATCTTACCATTGCATCTTACCATCGACCATCGCATCTTACCATCGACCATCGCATCTTACCATCGCAACTTTCCATCGACCATCGCATCTTACCATCGATCATCGCATCTTACCATCGACAATCGCATTTTACCGTCGATGCTTACCATCGCATCTTACCATCGACCATTGCATCTTACCATCGCATCTTACCATCGACTTATGACACACATGCTACGACCACTCTTGGTATCGAACTTGACCAAATTTTCCATTTCCATTCCCGAATATTGCAAACAAGTGTTTGTGGGCGAGTGAGGAGTGCATACATTGGAGGAATACATGAAACATACTTATATAAAGGAAAGCGGACACATTTCACAATCAACTGTTTAAAGGACACTAATTGATTATAACTATGTATAAAACATGCAGTGCCTCACTTTTTAAGGTCAAGGATACTCATAGTTTACTAGTTGCCTGAAGGCCTAAAGAAACATTAAGAGCTTGGTGGGGCAGGTGCTGTCTGGAATTTATCTAGTCAATTCGCATACAGGTTTTAAAAACGATGTCCGCAATTCGAGGTTGGTGAGTATTTTTTGGAGGATTTATATAGGCGCGCTCTCTGCCACCATTACTCACCCCATTGGAACCTACTCAAACCCGGTCACAGAAAGGTGACAATGCCAAATATGTTGTACTTTTGAATTCCGAATTCTGAATTCCCAAATTCCGAAGTTTGAAGTCTGATAGAGTGCACGCGTCCATAGGGGAGCTATTATTCCGTAATAAGGCCAAACAAAAAATATGTGTGTTTAGGGTAACATGCAAGAAAAGTAGGTAGTGTAGATATGGATTTATTTTCTCTTTTTTTTTATATAGGTACATAGCATTTTTTACACAAAACAGCCTTGCTTTTTATATTTTTCTGATAAATTGGAAACAAATTGCTAGGTTTCACTCGAAAAAATAGGTAGGTTGGGTTATCCTAAACACACATAATTGTTTGCAAGGCCTAAGTTGAACGCTCATATAAAATTAATTAGAATTGAACAAAGCAGGTTTTGTTCACCCAAACCCACCCACCCAACATGGTTGAATAGTTTTCATTTCACTCGTCTAAAAAGGGCACATGGCAATCTTGAAGTATTTATCAAGCATCAAAATTAGCTTCTAGATTTATTAATCCAGTAAAATATTGACTTTAAACAGGCTTGCATATAATTAAATGCAATTTTGAGTTTTTCAATTATTTTAAATATTTTACCAAATATTGAAATATATTATTGGTGCAATATTATCAAAAGTCAGTAATATACAAAAACAATTTACTTCATTTATTCTTATAAATAATATTAATGCATGTTATGTAGAAAAACTAACGGGACACCGTGAGTTTTCAAAAAAATAAGATTGCCGTGTGTCCCTTTAACATATTTATCACTTTAATATTTAATACAATCGTCTCACTGGCACACCTGAGAGAGATAGAGAGAGAGAGAGAGAGAGAGAGAGAGAGAGAAAACGAAGAAGAGGCCTAATTTACATTACGATTGATGCGATGGTAAGATTCGATAGTCGATGGTCCATCGCATCTTACCATCGATCATCGCATCTTACCGTCGCATCATACCATCGAATCTTACCATCGCATCTTACCATCGCAACTTACCATCGCATCTTACCATCGACCATCGCATCTTACTATCGCAACTTACCATCGACCATCGCATCTTACATCGGTCGATGGTAAGATGCGATGGTAAGATGGCACTAACAGGACACCGCATGGAATGCTTTTCAAGGGAAGTAACTTGTCTAGCTTATGTATGTCCATGTGGCGCCCTCGCACAACTGTTTGGGAATGCACTGAATTAATTTACTTTACATCCTATTAATTCTATTCAGTATCGGCCATTTGTCTTTATGTCAAATTGATTCTGCTGTCATTGAATTGAGTGCTTTGGTCTTGCATTAATTCAGTTTGCTATAGATTGTTTCAAGTATCGGTAAATTGACTGGGTTACTTTTAAATTGATTCATGTTTTTTTACATATTTCTCTTGTTTTGGTCATGTTTCCGACTGAACTGTTTAGCATTGCATTGAATCGTTTCAAGTTCGATCAGATGGTTTGAAAAAACACTCCGGATTATTTCACAAAGCATCCGATTGTTTTAAGTTTGATTAGATGGTTTCAAAAAAAGTAGTGAATCAATCAAAGTCACATTGAATTAAAAATGATACCGATGAATTAATTCATCATTGACTGGATGATTTATTAAAAACATACTTTTGGCGGTAATGGCCGCCCATAGAATATTAAACTCAACATATTCAATCAAAAAATAAGTTCAAGGAGTTTCGCAACGCCACTTGGTCATTGAAAAGGCATGGGAAGCTTGAATATTTACGGCCAGCACGCTTCATGGCTGATCAACACAGGTATATAGTGAGGCCCGCTCTTAGTTTTTTATTTGTATAGCATTGCCTATATTGAGGATAATAATAGCTTAACAACACTTTGTAATTTACTTTAATGAAGAAATATATGTTTATAATTTAGCTTTTCAATACAAAACTTATCTGGTATTTCTTAATTGTTTTTAGACCAAAAATCAGAGCACAACACAATAAATATACAACATTCCTTAATGTGATTATATGTACTGGTCATAAATGCTTTATTGGGTGGGCCTCATAATCTGAAGAAAAATTGAATATCACACTTTGCTCATGAAACTGTATGGCTAACAGTGATTTACAGTTACCCATAGAAATTATCTCCTCCCCCTCCACCCCACCACCCCCCACAAATACAATAGGCTCGAAATATGTCCTTAAGGACTATCGGTCAGCCATCGTTGATCCAAAAAATCCAAAATCGATGAGATATGGACAGGTGAATTTGTCAACGATATACGCATTTTAGGCACGAGCAGTGTCAACCATATAGTACATGACAGTAATTCAACACGTTTGATGTGAATATAATATTAGAAAGAATACTTATATGGCAGAAATTGTGCGCTTTATATTCGAAAAGTTTGGTGCAGTTTTACTCAAAGTTGTTTTGTTTTTTATGTGAAATAAACTGGTCCATAAAATAGTCAAACCAAACATTTTGAATATAAAGCGCACAATTTCTGCCATATAAGTATTCTTTCTAATATTATATTCACATCAAAAGTGTTGAATTACTGTCATGTACTATATGGTTGACACTGCTCGTGCCTAAAATGCGTATATCGTTGAAAGATTCACTTGACCATATCTTATCGATATTGGATTATTTGGATCAAAGATGGCTGACCGATAGTCCTTAAATAGTATGTTCTGTTTCATTTTTTAACAAAATAGGGTTTTCGTTGTCTTTTGGCTGTTACTTGTGATACGCAGGCTTCATATCCGCTGCTCCCAACTAAATTCCTTTTTGTTTATTTCGCTCTTCGGGGCATACAATTTTATTAGATCCTGGGACAATACGCCGCCGGATATAGGGGATGAAATAAAGAAACAGTCTTAATCAAACCGAGACTGCAATATTTCGTATGTGTCGTGTTCGGCCGTTTCCAAAGGTCCATTATCATACTCTTTTTTCATTTAGACATTATTATTATTAAGATAAAAGGTCCGCACCTCATATCCAACTTCCTAATTACATTAATCGCTTTAACAATGTTTTACAAGATTTGACGATAACTATTATTTCATAAATTACCCCCACAAATTAGCGCTTTATTTTCTAATAATTTCTCCCGAATTGAACATCAATCGAATATAATTATATTTATTTGCGTTATTGTCGTCAATATTTTTTCATTAATATCGTATACCGACTCTAGTGAATTATCGCTCGAGTGCCTATAGCTTGATTGACTGGAGTTGAGCATCTCCTACACAGTTTTGCTTGCTCGCAGAGTAATATTTCGCAAGAGTAATACTTTTTTATGGTTTTATTTATTAATTTAATATTGTGACATCAGTGATTTAAGGATTAGCATTTGAAGTATATCAACTAATCACTTCACATTTACGACATTTATCAACTGTAATCGAATCAAATGACAATCAGTCCGATTTGTAAATTGTTCTATCCCACTCCGTTGAAATTAGGTTAATATCCCCTCGTGTGTAAACCCATGGGATATGATATGGCATGCACATTTAAATGATAAAGAATAAAACTATAAACAATAATCTTGAATAGTTGTACATTCATCTTTCAGTTCAATATACTTACAGACTTGTAGATATGATTAATAAAAGACATTTATGTAAAGTGTAAAATATGAGTCACATTCATCGTTGCCATTGAATATTGAAGTTTATCACATAACATGCGGTGTGGGAACCGTTCAATATTTTCGATATTCCACTAGTGGTATAACATAATATTAATGACGTCATGGTCACGTTAATGTAAGTTTTCCGACGTAATGTGACGTTATAAGTTATATGATAAATAGAATCTAACATTCGTTCTCATTTATTATTGAATCCATTAAACTCGTTAGCAAAAATGATATAATGCTCGGCAAGAGCCTCGCATTATATAATTTTGCCAACTCGTTTAATAAATTAAATAATGAATAAGCACTCATGTAAGATCCTCTATATATGTTAAACACACTGTAGTATTTAACACTTTGGCTCACGAGACATTTTGACAATGTGACATTAGCATTCGTTTAATGCTGTGTTGCGGCTGTAAAGAGCCGCCGTATAGTAATCTGAAGTGTTTTGGCTTAAGACCCCAAGTCTTCAAAAATGAGAAAAATGTTCAAGCCAAGTCTCTGTGTGTTTAAAGTAGAATACCGCTTCAGCCGGTGCTAGGGGGCATCAAAGGTGTTGCAACGTATTTTTCTCGCTCGTTTGTGTTCTTGCTTTCAAGAGAACCCATTTTTGGTATTTTCAAGAGACCCCCATTTTGGTATTTACTATAAGTAAATAACGAAATAATTGTAAGAGTTAGGTGCAGATGGCCTCGCAAAGTTGACGTAATATTCAAACGTCTTGTCCTATGGAACTACACAATCAAATGATCAGAACAGAGTAGCCAAATAAATAGTTTTAAAAAACATATAGAAATGATCCCGTGAACTAAGGTACTACTAGGCAGATTCATATGAGCACTGTGTCTTTAAAGGCTGGCGAAACTCATGGATATTTGTAATTCCGAACACCCATATAAGGCAATAAGGTATTGGTTCCAGAAACTTTGAGCGTTCGACTTAATAATTAGCAAAATATATCACAAGAGAGATGATTTTAATTTTGATATTGTTAATTATCCCCATTTAGATGGGGATGTTCTCCGAGCAGCTTCTTATGGGGTCTTTGTGTCTCAACTTATTCGATTTTCTAGAGCTTGTACTCGAGTTGAGGAATCTTTATATAACTAAAAAGCTACTCCATCAGGGCTACCGTTACCATAATCTTCGTAAAACCATTGCAAAATTGTATTATCCTGTTCTTCTTTCCAAATCTAAAAGTAATGTAAGAACTCTTCTGCGACAAGGACTATCACAACCTGACTTCTATGGTGACGTGATTTACAAACTTCGTAAGATCCTTGGTCATGATCCCTTTCATACTATCTTTGTTAAACTTGTTAATAGGTTTATAAAAAGAGTTTACGACCCTATCATTTTGCAACGCACTGCATGCTTGGTGGTGGACCCATTTACAGTTCGCCACTATGCATTCCTCTTTAATTGTGCGATGACCGGACAGGATGTGGACTCTATGATGACGTCTACCTAAAGCCCAAAAGGACGGTGACGTTTGACGTTTGCAATTTTGTCTTGTCGTGCCCTCAATTGTTTGTTCTCTTGTTGCTCTGGCTTCTGCCAAGTCATTCAGTACCTTCTTTGTGGCTTTCTATGCTATTGTTTTTTGTATTTATAAATACACAAGCATGTTTGTGTTTTACTTATAATGCTGCCTTGTTGGTTAAAGAATAGTTCATGGAGGGGATTTCTTTATTTACATTGTCCCGTTTTATTGGGATGACAGTAAGGTAAGTGTGGGGTTTGGTGCACCCTAGAACCTGGTTTAAACCCCCAGCGGCCTTTTTTGCCACTGACCGTTCCAAGGCGGTAGCCCTATTGTCAACCCGTGTGTGTTTGTGATGTCTTATTTTGCCTTTTATTTATTTGTATATATAGTTGTTCTTTGTTTCTGTGTGAGTTTGTGGTTGACTGTCGTCCTTGAATGCTACTTTTCCTGTTCGATTTTTATATCTATATTTACGAGCAGAGAGCGATTATATCCTTGCAAACATCTCAATACATCAGTCTTGCTTGTCAAGGGATTCACAATTTTAATCTTCTGAAACAATCTGTCATTTATCTTGGAACGAGGATGAAAATATTGACCAATCAGTCGCTTCGGTTTCAAATTAGAGCAAAATTATTAATGGATCAATAAAGGAACGATAATTAATGTTAAGTGCGATTATTTCGGTAAATTTAAATCTCGTTAACTAAAATTAATCACAATATGCTTATTTAACTATTACGTACGTTTTACTACTACATCAGAAATTAAATTGTTTTTCTGACCATTCTTAAAAATTAATCAGGAAATTCGTCAGAAAAGGATATGGCTCTTAAGTACTGCAACGTACGTCATGCTTGGTGATTGACCCCTCTACAGCCAGTCAATACGTTTCACTTTTCTTGTGCGATGACCGGACAAACTACTCTATAATTGCAGTTTTTAAAAGGGGAGTTAGGTACATGAACGTTCGCCCCTCATGTTGTTAGGTCATACTCTTGATTTGCTTTCTCTTTGGCTTCAACTGCTTAGATTGTTCAGCACAATTTTGGATACATCCCGAGGTGTTTCGAATAATGCATTGTTACATAGTTTAAGTGTATCATTTGCTAACTTTATCGTTAGAAATTTCCTTTGATGGGACGTACTTTTATTTACACTGTCTTGTCAATTTTGGCGCTATAAAAATAAGGATAATAGCGAGGCTGTGTACACATACAATCGAGTTAAGCTAACAAGTAAGCTATATTGCCTACTGACCTTTTCAATTCGGTAACCATGGTAACCATGTCGTCACCACTCTTTTTATTGTGTATTGTTCTGTGTATTGTTCTTATCATCGTATATTCAATAAAGATCTTAAAAAACACTAACCTGTACTAAATACACACCATTTGTTGATAGTTCTTTATTGTTGTCAGAACAAAAGAACACACTCACAAATAATGTAAAACCTGCTTCTATGTTTTAATAGGCTTCTGCATACAAACGCTTCATTGGACGGGCCTCGTCATCCGACACATAGTTGGTTGGAAACATTACGCTTCTGTATTAAACATTACGCTTCTGTATTAAACATTACGCTTCTGTATTAAACATTACGCTTCTGTATTAAACATTACGCTTCTGTATTTCTGACAGTGAATTACAGTTGTAGTAACAGTTATCTATTCATACTCCCTCAACTTCAGTTACAATATTTAAAATATTTAAGTATCCCCATGTTGATATTATGTTTGAGATATGCCATTGTTTTATTTAACCCTTAACCCGCTACATATGTATAATGGACTTTACTTTCGTTAAATTATGAGCATTCCATTTATGTGACAAAGGGGTGTTTTGAGGAAAATGACTGATCAGCTGCCGGACATTGTAACCCTGAGCGTTACTCGCAGGCTGATCTGGGTTTACAATGGACGCAAAGTCGAGTTTAGCGGTTTAAGTGTTAATACTCTTCCAGAATCGTTCATTTGCTTTGTTTCTACTTTTATTTATGTTATGGGTGCAAAAGGACCTAATTGAAAATTAGTTCTTCGCTAGACAAAAACTTTAGTGGTGGACACATTTACAGTTCACCACTATGCTTTCCTCTTTGATTGTGCGATGACCGGACATATTGTGGACCTTATAATGACGTCTAACTTAATCCTTATTGGACGGTAGAGTTTGATGTTTGTCTTTAATATTGTCTTGTCGTACCTTTAACGGTTTGTTCTCCTGTTGCCCTGGCTTCTGCCAAGTCAGTGAGTACTTACTTTGTGGCTTTCTAGACTTTTTTTTGTATGTATATATACATGATCATTTATGTGTTTTACTTATATTGGCTATTAATGCTGCCTTGTTTGTTAAAGACTATAACCTGGCGGGGATATCTTTATTTACACAGTCCCATTTATTGGGATAACAATAAGGTAAGAGTGAGGTTAGGTGCACCCTAGAACATGGTTTAAACCCCCTGCGGCTTTTTTTGCCACTGAGCGTTTCAAAGCGGTAGCCCTATTGTCAGCTCTTCTGTGCCTGTGATGTCTTATCTAGCCTTTTATTCATTTTTAAATTCGTTCTTTGTTGCTGTGTGTTTGTGGTTGTCATTGAATGCTACTTTTCATGTTCGATTTTTACATCTACCTTTTATACTTGCATATTTGCAAACATTAACAATAATTATTCGAATAGTTAAAAGCAAATTGTGTTCACCTATTATTGACTTTAGATAATACTGCACCAATAAAATATTTAAAAATATTATAGAATATTGAAGAATAAAATCTCAAACTTGTATTTAATTATATGCAAGCAGTTTTAAGTCAAAATGATGTAGTATTAATGAATCGAGGTGCTATATTTTAATTTGTTAATGCTTAAATAATACTGAAGATTCTCTTTATAAATAGAAGTGTATACATAGTTTAAGAACGGAATAAAGTATATTAATAATAATAATAATAATAATAATAATAATATTTAGAATAATAATAATAATAATAATAATAATAATAATAATAATAATATTAATAATAATATTAATAATTGGAATAATATTAATAATAATAATAATAATAATAATAATAATATTTAGAATAAAAATAATAATAATAATAATAATAATAATAATATTAATAATAATATTAATAATTGGAATAATATTAATAATAATAATAATAATAATAATAATATTTAGAATAATAATAATAATAATAATATTAATAATAATAATAATAATAATAATAATATTTAGAATAATAATAATAATAATAATAATAATAATAATAATAATATTAATAATAATATTAATAATTGGAATAATATTAATAATAATATTAATAATAATAATAATAATAATAATAATATTTATAATAATAATAATAATAATAATAATAATAATAATAATAATAATAATAATAATAATATTAATAATAATATTAATAATTGGAATAATATTAATAATAATATTAATAATAATAATAATAATAATAATAATATTAATAATAATAATAATAATAATAATAATATTTATAATAATAATAATAATAATAATATTTAGAATAATAATATTATTAATAATTGGAATAATAATAATAATAATAATATTTAGAATAATAATAATATTAATAATTGGAATAATATTAATAATAATAATAATAATAATAATATTATTAATAATTGGAATAATAATAATAATAATAATAATATTTAGAATAATAATAATATTAATAATTGGAATAATAATAATAATAATAATAATAATATTTAGAATAATAATAATAATTATAATAATAATAATAATAATAATAATAATAATAATATTAATATTAATATTTAGAATAATAATAATAATTATAATAATAATAATAATAATAATAATAATAATAATAATAATAATAATAATAATATTAATATTTAGAATTATAATAATAATAATAATAATAATAATAATAATAATAATAGTATTAATAATTATATTTAGAATAATAATAATAATAATAATTAGAATAATAGTAATAATAATAATAAATAATAAGATTTAAAGTAAAACATCGTGAACATGTTTCAGCCTTGTTACTTTTAGATATAATTGTTAAGTTGTATTGTATTATGACTTTTAGGTTATAAAAAAGGAAACTGTTATTTTTTACCATACACTACCCATCCACGGGATAGGCACATCTTATTTAATTGTGTAGTGCGAACTGATGTAGTATGGATGCCATCGAATTGACTTAAGTGGTATTTAACATCTTACTATGGATCTTACACACGTTTGTCCAATAGTATTTGCGATTCTTTGGCTAATGAAGAGTATAACTACTAGGGCACGTAGTACTTGTCAATATCAAACATGTAGTTAGCGTCAGCAATTACCAGTTTAATGCACTCACGGAGATGTTTTAAGCAAGAAACATATTGTCACGGAGACTTGACCCCATACCATCTCCACTCAATGCAAATCCACCATTTACTGGCGCGTTAACCGATTGTGCTTATAGATACATATCATTACGTGTTCCCGCCTTAATTCCATTAAGCGATGAGAAAGCTAATATTAGCAGGATTTTATGACGGATATTTCGACAATAAAACAATTTTAAAAACATTTTTTACTGACAAAATGCGATAAACTGTTTAAAATTTATTACCTATTAAATGTTTTAATTTTACAATATGCAAATTTTTAAGCCGAAATTAAGGTTTTATTTTATATCCCAGCCAACAACGTTTTCGCTTCTTGGAGGTGTTGGATGGGGTATGAAAGTTAATACTCGGACCACGTAATGATGACATATATTACGTATTTTTGATGATTTGTATTACTATCCTATATATAATATTATAATATGTATAAACTTACAAATATCGTATTAGTTTCACACACAGGCGCATACTTGAGTAATGTTTCAACGATAGAATTATTGAAATATCGTATTTCGTCAGTCAAATATATGTGTAATGGAACATACGTAGATGATCTGAATTCAATATGTGTAGGTATTATTCAGATAGGTCGAATGCCAACAAATGCAAGTGGGAATAAAAGTCGAACAGATAACAGTCAACAAAAACACGCATTAAAATAATAAAAAAAATACAATGTTAATAAAAGGAAGGCAAATGACATCAAAAACACAAACGTGTTGATATTATGGATATCGCATTGGAACGGTCACCAGCAAAAAAGCCTCTGGGTGTTTAAAGCAAGTTTCCGGCTTTATATTCTAACAAACAAGACAACATTAGTAGGCAATATAACACAAAGTTGATCATGTATATATGAATATAAAAATCAATACAGCAATTATTTGGCAGAAGCCAGAGCAACACGAGAACACACCATTAAGGGTACGATAAGACAAGATTTAAGAAAAACATCAAAGGCTGCCGTCCTTTGACGATTAAGGGAGAAGTCATCATAGAGCCCACGAATTTGCAGACGTTTTTCTACATTTTCGTAATTTCCCATGATAATTGTTATTGTCACCCTATATTCATCTAACTCAGTGTTGCATTGTCAATACAGAACTTGATTTAAATAAACTGACTCTTTACATTTACAATGTAACAATTTACTGATGCTATATTTTTTTATATTTTGAAACAACATCTGACTGTATTTGTTCCTCATTGTGTTTCACATTAGGGATGTCAGCTTTCACGAATGAAATAGTGAGACAAATGGTCGAAGCAATCACACGCAATGGCACCGTAGGTCCGCACTGCACCCTAAACCGAAATATGAGCATCTATAAAATGTCAGTGAAAAGGACAATACGCAACATAAAGAGTGGTAAAGACAGGGTTACATTTACTTAAAGGTCGGGGCTTGAATTGCAAATATTATACATTATGTGATGAATTATAGAAATTTCCCAGTTTGAGAAAATCTATAATATATCCCTTCCTCTACTTTGCTATCTCGCCTAGTGCGCAAGATAGCACAGTAGCCAAATGTTATGAACTAAACGATAGACGGCACGATATTACGTCACGAATTGACGTCATAATATTACTCCGCGCTGTCGCCAAAGGAGTGACAGAAGAAGGAATACTTGTATCAAAAGACGATTGGAAAGAAATTCATCACAGAATATATATTATATAGTTTAATTAACATTTGTGTCGTGATACGGAAAATAATTCACTCGTGAGAAATATTCTTGCGATATAGAAACTCGTGCGAAAACGCACTCGTTTCTATATCGCAAGAATCTTTCTCACTCGGGAATTATTTCCCGTATCACTTCAACAATGTTAATTAAACTCTATATATTCAATAAAGTAGGAGAATCAAAACTTATCTGAATTTCTACACTCGATCTGTTTATAACGCAGACCTTATCTTCATATATGCATGTCCAATGATACGGATCGTAAGGGCAAACTTCACTTTTTAAACCTGCGGGATCCTTTTACATGTTCCTTTAACTTGCCTATTTGAAAAGTCAATTCGGGTCCCGCCTTAATTCCATTAAGCGACGGGAAAGCTTTTATTTGCAGGATTTTATAACACATATTTCGACAATAAAACATGTTTAACATTTTTTTTTACCGAAAACAAGTGATAACCTGTTTAAAATTACCTATTAAATGTTTTAATTTTATAATATGCAAACTTTTAACTCAGCCAACCCCGTTTTAGCTTCTTGGAGAAGGGGTTGGGTGGGGTATGAAAGTTAATACTCGGACCACGTAATGTATAATTAATGGAATAGGTCAATGACAATTGTGGTAGCACATTGTCGTAAAATTTTATTATTTTCACCAATATTATATGTGCATACAGTACCACCAATATGATACAAAACAAAAATCTATGACAGTGTATAATTTGAAATACATTTTATTGTGTTTGTTGCTTCTATGGGATGAGCGTTTGAGCATTTATTGACATTCACACTAGTGATAAGCAACGCCCGAGGGCGCTTCCGCATTCTTCTTAATTCAAGTAAATACTGAACGATATAATTATGTCTCTTGCGGGGTTTCATTTAAAGATCGAAGGGATTATTCATGATACAATCTTTTTAATAGTTATACTGCAGTGATAAACGACATTTCTGCTTTCTGATGTCGTTATTACCATGAACACTCGCGCTAAATATTTAATGGGGCTTAATTGTTCAGAGTTATGTTTTTTATTAATTAACAGAAATAGCTCTTATAAAGTTGAACGTGTTATGCAAAGCATTATAAACAACTTGTTTGTATAATGATTGTTTTAATAATTAACACTCAGATTATTCATGTGATATCAGTAATACGTTTAAACAGTCAGGGAACTTTTGAAAAACCATCACCTTAAATGGTGATGATGTTTATGATGAAACATCATAAATGATAAATGGCCGAATGGTTAACGACGTTGCGTTGTAAACCTTAGCCTCTCACCGTTGCGGGTTCGAATCCAACTGGGAGCTCGACTTGTAAGTGAGGAAGTGTCGATTCTTACGGATGGCGGGAGGTGTGCGCTACTGGTTCTACCCAGGAAAAGTGGGTGGTCGGCCTCCACCACAAAAAAAAATCGACCGTTATATATAACCTTACATGTGTTGAAAATGACGTAAAACACGATACAAACAAACAAACAAACAAACAAACAAACAAATCATCACATCATCACATCATAATTAAATACGCGAACTCGCTACCATGCTACAAGTCTGATATATTTCACGTCCCTGTGTTTAATGTTATAACATTTTCTATAAATGTATAGACGAAGAATTTAGCTTTGACTTGAATATATCAAAGTATGCTTTTCGCGACAGGAATGAAACGTTTCACTTTGATCAAGTTGACAGTTTTTTTCTTGTTTCAATCTGGGTGATGGAAAACCCTCACATTGAAAGTTTGCAAGATTATACTATGTGACGATAAATCGTTACCTGAATTATTTTCGAAAATAGAACGAATGAATGAAGAATGAATCATGACCATGAGAATAAGTGTTTATGATGAAGTTCCCTGACTGTTTAATGAGTTGATACGTAGTATAAGGTTACTTACTTAATAGCAAATATTTGCAAACTCCCTGTTATTTCAATAAATAATAATACGAAACTAGTTGTGGGACAATTACATGAGACACTCATGTAATTGTCCCACAACTAGTTTCGTATTATTATTTATGCAAACTCCCTGTTATTTCAATAAATAATAATACGAAACTAGTTGTGGGACAATTACATGAGACACTCATGTACTCATGTAATTGTCCCACAACTAGTTTCACTCATGTAATTGTCCCACAACTAGTTTCGTATTATTATTTATGCAAACTCCCTGTTATTTCAATAAATAATAATTGGAAACTAGTTGTGGGACAATTACATGAGACACAAACTCCCTGTTATTTCAATAAATAATAATACGAAACTAGTTGAGGGACAATTACATGAGACACATTATTTATTGAAATAACAGGGAGTTTGCAAATATTTGCTATTAAGTAAGTAACCTCATACTACGTATCAACTCGTTGGTTGTAATAAGACATGTTACAATAGTTTCCAGTTCACCCCTCCATGTTCTGTAAACGTATTGGTGCAAAGCGTGATTGTGTAAGCTGAGCGTGATTGCAAGGATAGCGTGTGATTACAATCACAAAAGCTGACCGTGGTTGCAGGGATAGTGTGTGATTGTGATTGTGAAAGCTGGCCGTTGTTGTAGGGAAGTGTGTGATTACATTCACGAAGCGTGATAGTGTAAGCTGGCCGTGGTTGCAGGGATAGTCTGTGATTACAAGCACAAAGCGTGATTGTGTAAGCTGGCCGTGGTTGCAGGGATAGTCTGTGATTACAAGCACAAAGCGTGATAGTGTAAGCTGGCCGTGGTTGCAGGGATAGTCTGTGATTACAAGCACAAAGCGTGATAGTGTAAGCTGGCCGTGGTTGCAGGGATAGTCTGTGATTACAAGCACAAAGCGTGATTGTGTAAGCTGGCCGTGGTTGCAGGGATAGTCTGTGATTACATTCACAAAGCGTGATAGTGTAAGCTGGCCGTGGTTGCAGGGATAGTCTGTGATTACATTCACGAAGCGTGATAGTGTAAGCTGGCCGTGGTTGCAGGGATAGTCTGTGATTACATTCACGATGCGTGATAGTGTAAGCTGGCCGTGGTTGCAGGGATAGTCTGTGATTACATTCACGAAGCGTGATAGTGTAAGCTGACCGTGGTTGCAGGGATAGTCTGTGATTACATTCACGAAGCGTGATAGTGTAAGCTGGCCGTGGTTGCAGGGATAGTCTGTGATTACATTCACGAAGCGTGATAGTGTAAGCTGGCCGTGGTTGCAGGGATAGTCTATGATTACAAGCACAAAGCGTGATTGTGTAAGCTGGCCGTGGTTGCAGGGATAGTCTGTGATTACATTCACGAAGCGTGATAGTGTAAGCTGGCCGTGGTTGCAGGGATAGTCTGTGATTACATTCACGAAGCGTGATAGTGTAAGCTAGCCGTGGTTGCAGGGATAGTCTGTGATTACAAGCACAAAGCGTGATAGTGTAAGCTGGCCGTGGTTGCAGGGATAGTCTGTGATTACAAGCACAAAGCGTGATTGTGTAAGCTGGCCGTGGTTGCAGGGATAGTCTGTGATTACAAGCACAAAGCGTGATTGTGTAAGCTGGCCGTGGTTGCAGGGATAGTCTGTGATTACATTCACAAAGCGTGATAGTGTAAGCTGGCCGTGGTTGCAGGGATAGTCTGTGATTACATTCACGAAGCGTGATAGTGTAAGCTGGCCGTGGTTGCAGGGATAGTCTGTGATTACATTCACGAAGCGTGATAGTGTAAGCTGGCCGTGGTTGCAGGGATAGTCTGTGATTACATTCACGAAGCGTGATAGTGTAAGCTGACCGTGGTTGCAGGGATAGTCTGTGATTACATTCACGAAGCGTGATAGTGTAAGCTGGCCGTGGTTGCAGGGATAGTCTGTGATTACATTCACGAAGCGTGATAGTGTAAGCTGGCCGTGGTTGCAGGGATAGTCTGTGATTACAAGCACAAAGCGTGATTGTGTAAGCTGGCCGTGGTTGCAGGGATAGTCTGTGATTACATTCACGAAGCGTGATAGTGTAAGCTGGCCGTGGTTGCAGGGATAGTCTGTGATTACATTCACGAAGCGTGATAGTGTAAGCTGGCCGTGGTTGCAGGGATAGTCTGTGATTACAAGCACAAAGCGTGATTGTGTAAGCTGAACGTGACGGCATGGATAATGTGTGATTACAAGCCCACAGTGTGATTGTACAAGCAGAGCGTGATTTCAGGGCAAAGCATATTTACAGGATTACAGTTCCACTCCAAAGGCAGAGGTTATTGCACCGGACGTGTGATTACAGTGACGGGAGATATTGCGTGTTTAAAGGTGTGCAGAAGGTAACTGTGTGTGTAGAGCGTGATTGTAGAGGCACTATATTATTGTATAAGCCGATCGCAATTGTGTGAGCAGGAGCAATGAGTGATTGTGTGTGCAAAGGGTGATGGTGTGTATATAGGGTGATTGTGTATGGAGAGCCTGAGTGTGTGTATAGAGCGCGGTGGTGTGCAGAGAGTGATTGTGTGTGCAGAGCGTGATTGTACAGAGAGTGATTGTGTGTGCAGAGCGTGATTGTATTCTGAGGTTGATTGTGTGTGCGGAGGTTGAAGAGCGCGATTGAGTGTACAGAGCGTGATTGTGTGTGCATATCGTGATTGTGTGTGCAGAGCGTGATTGTGTGTGCAGAGGGTAATTATGTGTGAAGAGCGTGATTGTGCATGAATGGCGTGACTGCGTGTGCAGATGGTGATTGTGTGTGCGGAGGATGATTGTGTGTGCAGAGCGTGATTGTTTATGTAGAGCGTGACGGTGTGTGCAGAGCGTGATTGTGTGTGCAGAAGATGATTGCGTGTGTAGAGCGTGCCTGTGTGTACAAAGCGGGTTTGTAAGTGCAGAGCGTGATTGTGTGTGCAGAGCGTGATTGTGTGTATAGATGGCAAGTATGTGTACCGAGTGTGAACTTGTACAGAGAGGCTGACTGGGTGTACAGAGGGTGAGTGGGTGATCAGAGGGTGAGTTTGTGTGCAGAGGGTGATTGTGTGTATAAAAGGTGATTGTGTGTACATAGCGTGATTATAGAGGCACTATAGTGCATATTCTAATTTTGCGAGCAGGGACAGTGCGTGATCGTGTGAGCATAGAATTATTGCAGTTACAGACTGCGATTACAAGATCAAAGTGCATGACCGATTGTGTGAGCAGAGCATGATTGCAAAGCAGAAAACATATTGTTATTGCAGGTTTAAAGCGACTTGTATGGACCGTGCATGAATATAATGCATTATATAAAGCGTGGTATTTAATATAGAAAACGCATCGCGTACAAATCTTAAAAGCAGCAGCAAAAAGGTTTTGGATTAAAGTCTTGAACAATTTATTGGCGTAATCAAAACACCATTAAACAGTGATAATGGACTTGCTTCGTCACGTGATAAAATGTGACAATTACTGGTTGTTTTCATTACGTGCGCGTTAACTCCTAACTTTTGGAGAGTGTTAAGCGAAGCTTTATAAGAAAGAGGAGATGCATTTATGAAGCTATACAAGAGGGAGGTTAATTTGATTTGCTAGCAATTGAGTTATTACTGTTTTGGGTGAGAGTCTTTACGGGGAGAGGTTCAGATGCAAGAAAATAGTGTATTCTTGTAATGCGTGATTGATATGTTCCCTGAAATATACTGATTTATGTGTTAAAACTAAAAAGCCAATCGAAATGATCACTTTCCAATTCTAAATTGCTTCTTTATTTTGGAAATTATGCATTGTGTTTGCCTATAAAAGTAAGTATAAAAGTTGAACAGGAAATGCAGCTTTCACAGAACACAGTAGACCCCAAAACACGCAAAACGACAAACACGAATGGCAATGTTAATAAGGAATAAAGGCATATGACGTCACACACACACAAAGGGTTGGCAATAGAGCTACCGCCTTCGAACGTTCAGAGGCAAAAAATGTCACTGTGTGGTTTAAACCAGGTTCTAGGGTGCACCAAACCTCACACTTACCCTACTGTCATCCCAATAAAATGGGACAATGCAAATACTGAAATCCACGCCATGAGTTATTCTCTAACCAACAAGGCACCATTAATAAGCAATATAAGTAAACATAAAGATGCTCGTGTATATATAAATACAAAAAAAGTAGTCTAGAAAGCCACAAAGAATGTACTCAATGACTTGGCAACAAGAGAATACACCACTGAGGGCACGACAAGACACGATTGCAGACAAACATCAAACGTCACCGTCCTTTTAGGCCTTAGGTAGACGTCATCAAGGGGTCCTCAGCCATCCGGTCATCGCACAATTAAAGAGGAAAGCATAGTGGCGAACTGTATAATGGGTCCACCACCAAGCATGCAGTGCGTTGCAAAATGATAGTGTCATAACCTCTTTCGATAAACATTTAAACAAGTTTAACAAAGATAGTATAAAAGTGATCATGACCAAGTTTGTAAATCACGTCACCATAAAAGTCAGGTTGTAATAGTATTTGTCGTAGAAGAGTTCTTAAATTACTTTTATATTTGGAAAGAAGATCAGGGTTACGATAATAAAATGTTGCAAAAGTTTTACGAAGTTTATGGTAACGGTAGCGCGGATGGCGTAGCTTTTTAGTTATAGAACATGATAGCCCTTTTTTACAATATACTATAAAGATAATCGAATGTTAAAGTATGATTTGCTTTACAAAATCAAAAGATCTCAATAGTATCAGCTGTATAAAAATGTCGATGTATGCAATATTATACAATTATGGACTTTTCAGCTGTTATACATGATGTGATATGCACCAAAAAAATCATTATTGACCGAGGCGATAGCCGAGGTCAATAATGATTTTTTGGTACATATCAACATCATGTATAACAGCTGAAAAGTCCATAACTGTTTTATTATATAATATATATGCAGTCGGATAAAGGCGAATGATATTAATAGGCGGCTCGTGGGATTCCCCGGTCTTCCCCTGTTACTATTTATAAAACTGGTCAATATCAGAAAAAAACAGGTCAATATCGCTAGATATTTTTTCTAAAAAATTACTTTTTAGCCAATGAAAATGCGTCTATTTATAGGTTATATAATAATAAATGACATGTTTTGGCACATATTCTTATCCTTTCATAGGATGAGAACAAAGAGGCATTTATTTCCCCAGCAAACTTCATTTGCCTTGCTAGAAAGCCGTGATCTTATATCCCAATAAATATGACATTCATTCTCAACATTAACGGTTTTGCAGAAGTGACAAAGAGACGGGTTTGTACTTCTTAACCCTCGTCAACTTCTGTTCTCAAAACGTTTAAACTCTGAACGTACCCGCAATTTCATTTAAATTCAATTGACCGTCACTGTGTGCATTGTAAACGTTTACGGTTAATGAAAAAAACACTACTTTTTTTTACCAATTTGCACGGTCCATACATTGTTACTCATTACGTGATCGGAGTATTAACTTTCATACCCCATCCAACCTCTTCTCTAAGAAGCGAAAACGGGGTTGGCTAGGGTATGGAATAAAACCTTAATTTTGACTTAAAAATGTTGCATATTGTAAAATTAGAACATATAATAGGTATTTTTAAACAGGTTATCGTATTTTCTCAGTAAACAATTATTTTAAACGTGTTTTATTGTCGAAATATCCGTTACAAAATCCTGCTAATTAAGCTTTCCGATTATTTAATAGAATTACGACGGAACCACGCATTTTATCACACTGAAGAACCAACCTTATTACTAAATTTATTGAATAACTGATCGTATTTTTTCAGAGATTACAGTTACTAAAAGAACTCCGAGACATCATTGACATAGAAGACAAAGTAAAAGAAGAAGATTTAAAGAGTTACCTTGTAGATAATGAACCACGAGGACTAATGAGAGTTATGCCGCAGAAGAGATTCAGACCGTTCCGAACGCAAACCAGAGCAGGTAGTTGTATACTTAACAGAACTCCTAAAGCCCTCGTATATTTTAAATATAGTTTTTATTTTTCCTTTTCTTGTAATCAGGGCTTTATATGACGGGGATATGACACCACAGTATTAACGCTGTTTGTCGTTCAGGTAAGGCTATCGACTATACACTGCAGTTATCGATTTTTACTAGGCTTATCGTGACGGGTAGCGAGAGACCTGCGGTGCTGCACGCCTATTTACATTGCAAACAGACATTATATATCCATCTTTCAACTAGATTATTATATATTTTATATCACCAGAAAGCCAAATAAATAAACTTTCTAATGATGTAATTTTATTCCAAATAATGGTTAGATAAATAGGCGATATCTCGAGATAGAAACGAAATAAAACACATTTTTTTGTTTCTTAACGAGTTTACGCAAATAACTGTGCGTCTTTTTTTGACCATGGTACAGATGTTATTAAATACATATGTAAACGATGTATATGATGAGAAAGCCAAACAAATCATCGTCCTAGTGACGTTATTTTATTTCGAATAACGATTAATTAAACGGGAGAGTTCGCGAGTTGGAAAAGGTTTCCCACGCTATATTTTCTTTTCTCAAGCAATTTCGCAATCACCGTGCTATTTTATGCTTTTTATCGCTGTATAAACCAATTTTAATAACTATTTAAATGATTGTCAAATAAATAATCTTCATCGTGATGGTGTTGATGCACCCCAGTTGTAATGAAACATTTGAATTGTATTCCAACATTACTGCAGATATCGACGAGGTTGGGGATTCAACTATGGCATGACTTGCTGTAATTTATAATTATTAGTTATGCCTCTTTATTTTATGCTTAGCAGTGAAATAGTGGATTTTAGCAATGAAATAAAAGTGGTATTTCATACGTGTGAAATACAGAGTTTTATTTTTTCACAGCCGGAACTACCTTTTTTTTCTTCAATATAATATCAAAAACAATTTTTTTATTTGCTTAGAAAACAACTGTTAACTATATATCATTCGTCTGTAAATGGTCTAACTATGAAACTGAGCTATATTTTTTATTTCAGAATTGTTGTCATTTAAAGTGAAAAATGTCAGTTGGTCATTTTTTTTCCAAAAACTACTTTTTTTTCCCCCCGAAAGTTGCTATATAAGTTTAGACGTTATGGGGAATTAAAAACACCAATTGTATCATACTAAGCCAACGACGTCATCAAATACTGCAGTCCTCTTTGATTATAAAGCATAAAATAAAAAATGAAATGTGTTGTTTTGTTGTGAATAACAGATTTTATTTCAGAAAGACCAGATAGAGCACGTATGGATATTACCGCAACGCTGCATATGATTCTGTACCCGAAACGCGAACCACACAATAACCTGTCACCTGAACATTGATGTTTAAGCTGCATATTCGACTATTTCCCCAAAACGTAAACCAGAGCAGGTGATCAAAATAAGAAAAATAAATTGTCACCTTTACGCTTCATATACCTTCATTGCGTTATATTACTATCCAGAAGCTGAGCTACTTTAGTGGAAATGCGCTGTTCCAAACCTGCCTGTAACTGATCAATGCGCTCACGCAAGGAGCTAAACATCATGTGCTTATCGGCAGACATCTTGGTTAAGAGCTGTTTGACTCTAGCGTCCGGATCTTCATACACATCAGCTTCAGTGATTATAATGTTACGTGGAGCTGGCTTCGTCCTATAAAGCGAACGCCTAGCGGTTGCTTTGACCCGATCAGTCTCTTCACCCTTTGCTTTCTTGACAGTCGCAGATGCCTTTTGCGACCGCTTTTATAGGGCGTGTCCACGCGAGTTATTTGCCGACAATCCATGATAAATTCCACATAAGCCTACGCCTCGGTACCCGAATTGCCAGCTATAGTTACATTGTTATTTTCCGAAGCCATGGTAATTGATTCGTCGAGCGTGTTGAGGTGGGCAATAATGTCCATTAAATCTCTTAGCAATGTATTACCTCATGCGTAACGAATCGCCGGTCAGCGCACGTGCTTAGAAAATGGTCGCAAGCCATAGACAAAAAAAACAATACAGGCACTCACATAGGCTTGAGCGATATACACCAGACAAAAAAAACAATACAGGCACCCACATAGGCTTGAGCGATACACACATACACTGTCAAATATTGACAAATATCACAGTTATACTCAGATTTTATCACAGACGAAGTAGGTAAATCAAATCACAGTACCTTTATATATATAGTTCTCTTAAAATATCCATAAAATAATCCTTATAATACTTGTAAAATTGCAGTTTAGTGTAAACTATTATGCACATAAAAGGTAAACAGCCGGCGTATTCGGATACCTTCGGAAGTCCGTTTAAAGATATAAACTTTTTTTTAAAATTCGTACAAACTGATATAAAAAACATAAACATTTGACCCATTTATTCCAGATTTTCTGCCTATAAGAAAAATGAAACATGGACAATCCTAAATTACCTCCATTTTAATTGAATATCGTTTGAAATTAAAGTAACTGTAAATCAGTGTTAACATTAAATATTTTGAAGACGCATTTGTAGTGGTACTGCTATTACAACATGATGGCAAAATAATTTTACCTGGTATATTTTAGAATTAGGAACATCGAAAGCTGCACTAGTTCGATGTACTTAACGACATCCTATATACCCAGTTGTATAAGTGTTATAATTTATTTATAAGAAAACACATTGACTTGAAAGCTTTAAAATACGTTCATGCAATCAGAGCAGACGATTTACATTCGTTGTTTTGCAGTGTAACCGTATCTCTAATCAGTCGCGAAATACACAAAACAATGAGAATAATATTAAAATATTCTTAGGTGGGTTCTTAAGAATGTTTACTAGTAAATACAGGTAGTGTGTGTTGAGCGCTTGTTTAAATAAATATCTTATTTTAAAATTCCAGATAATTCGTGTTCATGTTTAACTTGCATATACACATAATGGAGTTAAGGCGTCACATTATCTACATAATATACCAACAAATCGATTTACCAACAATATAGAATTCCGGAATATATATATATATGAATATATGTATACGGTAAAGAATAGTATACATCTTACAATTATTACAATTATATACAATTACAATACTTATTATTACAATTATATACAATTACAATAATTATTATTACAATTATATACAATTACAATAATTATTATTACAATTACTTATTATATATATACAATGTATATATGTATAATTGCAATATAAGATACGAATGCTTGAAAGCATTTCCTCATCATCATTACGTGGTCCGAGTATTAACTTTCATACCCCATCCAACCCCTTCTCCAAGAGCGAAAACGGGGTTGGCTGGGGTATGAAATATAATAATTTAATTTCGGCTTAAAAAGTTTGCATATTGTAAAATTAAACATTTATTAGTAAGTAATTTTAAACAAGTTATCGCATTTGTTATGTAAACAATTGTTTTAAACGTGTTTTATTTTCGAAATATCGGTTATCATATCTTGCTAATATAAGCTTTCCCATCGCTTAATGGAAATAAGGCGGGACCACGTGATATGATTTTGTTTAATGGATTGTAAAGAATAATAACATAATAATCTGTTAATGAGAGCTGAATAAATGATGCTTGCTTATTTTCATTTGATGAACGTAATGTGTTCACTTATTATCATTGTTTATTCATTATATGTTTCAGAAGTGGGTCATTTTTTATCTTCGTGATAGTTCACTATCTTTATTTAATGAAAGACATCAATAATAAACGATGCAGTCCACAATGAGTCAAACTAATATATTACAAGTACATACTTTATAAAAGGATAATGAATTAAACTAATCCATGAAGATGAAATCCTTCTGCAAATTAACAAATGAATCCTCATCATTATAATCGTTAACACATCAGTATAAATATCACTAAACAATAATTGATTGAGCGCAAAATACCAAAACAGCATATTGCACTGAGTCACTAATGTGACATTTAGTGAATATGTTAGCATTATGTCTTTAGGAAAATGATGACACGGACAAAACGACAGATCGGATACGGCAAATATCCAATGACTTGACATATACCAGAGCAACAAGAGAATAAGCTATAAATGGCACGACAAGACAAAATTGAAGACCAACATTAAACAGTACCACCCCTTTGAGGAGATAGGTAGTCGTCATTATAAGGTCAACAATATGTATGTTTATCGCACAATCAAAGAAGAACGCAAGGTGGCGATCTGTAAATGGGCTTATCACTACACATGCAGTGCGTTGTAAAATGGTAAAGTCATAACCTCTTTGATAAAAGTGTACTGCGGACCTACGGTACCACTGCGTTTGGGTGCTGTGATTTCTATAGGACCATTGTGAACAAGTTTAGTAGGATTTGTATGAAAGTGAACATGACCAAGCATCTTACGAAGTTTGTAAATCACGTCTGCATAGAATTCCGTTGGTGAAGTCATTGTCGTAGAACAGCTGTTAAATTACTTTTTTATTTGAAATATATATCAGGGTTACGATTATTATAGTTTTAAATAATTTTCGAAGTTACGTAACGGTAGCACTCAATGTGTAGCACTGAGTTAAATACAACGGTTACGAATATTAAAGTCATCAATAAATACTGAAAAAAAGAATCCTTCAGAGGCATCAAACATAAACATGAGAGAAAAATAACAGACTCGTTTATTTAGTCTGTTTCGGAGAGGTAATATAAAGTAAAACACCTCTCAAGACCCCTCGCACCGGCTTTATATCCACACAGATTGGGCTTAATGATCCCAAAGGACCAAAGCACCAGTAAGTAATAATAACTACTGATTTATAGTCGACACACAGCATTAAACAATTCGACTACAAACTCTTGAGAAAATAACACATTCAGAAGTCTTGTCGTACCGCACCTCAATGGTTTATTTTCTTGTTGCTCTGGCTTCTGCCAAGTCATTGAGAACCTTCTTTGAGGCTTTCTAGGCCAAACTTCAAAACTTCGTCAGTGTTTTCCAGCACACTGACAGAAATATGTATTCAGGCGGGAACTAATGAAAATGATTTAACCCTTAACCCGGTACGTACATATAATGGACCGTTCTTTCTTTTAATTAAGACCATTCCATTTATGTGACAAAGGGGTGTTTTGGGGGAACTGTGTGATCAGCAGCGGACATGGTAAACCCTGATCAGCCTGCGAGTTAGCCTGCTAGTTTATTAAGGGTTAGCTTACTTCATA
Source organism: Cyrtodaria siliqua (assembly GCA_037043455.1). NCBI lineage: Eukaryota > Metazoa > Mollusca > Bivalvia > Adapedonta > Hiatellidae > Cyrtodaria > Cyrtodaria siliqua. The sequence goes on from JAWPHD010011674.1 coordinate 78,980, forward strand.
GATTGAACGCAAATGAAGTAACGCGTGTGGTGTGTCTTTAAACATGACGTATTTTCATTTCCGTTTACACCATACAACCCATCAGTAAAACACTAATAGTCGACCATATGCAAATAATGTAATGATAACGTTAGTTTCCTACAAAACGTACACATAAGGTTGATTATATCTCGTAACTTCGTAATTATGAAATATAAATGTGACTGTAATTGGCTGAAAAGAATATGGTTCTCCAAGTCTAATACGTGCTTTATATGGATATTAGGTTTCTGTAATTGGCTGATACGAAAATAGTTCTCCAAGTCTGATAGATGCTTTATATGGATACTAGGTATCTATAATTGGCTGATACGAGAATGGTTCTTCAAGTCTAATATATGCTTTATATGGATATTACGTATCTGTAATTGGCTGATACGAGAATGGTTCTCTAAGTCTAATAGATGCTTTATATGAATAAAAGACGTCTAATTGGCTAATACGAAAATAGTTCTCCTAGTCTAATAGACGCTTTATATGAATATTATGTATCTGTAATTGGCTGATACGAGAATGGTTCTCCAAGTCTAATAGATGCTTTATATTAATATAAGGCGTCTAATTGGCTGATACGAAAATAATTATCCAAGTCTAATAGAATATGCATGTGACTGTAATTGGCCGATACGGGTATGGTTCTCTGAGTCTCATAGATGTTTTATATGAATATGACTTTAATTGGCTGATATGAAAATGGTTCTCCAAGTATCATAGATACTTATTATGAATATTAGGAACCTGTAATAGGCTGATATGAATAGGGTTCTCCATATATATATTATATTGTTTCGGAAATTGAATTTAACAGTAAGTGGATAATACGATTATGCTTCTCAAAGTCCAATAGATTCTTTATATGAATGTACTTGGCTGATACAGTTATTGTTCTACAAACCTTATAAATGGTTAATGTATATGAATATGGCTGTGACTGGCCGATGTTTCAGAAAAAAAACATAATGTTTCATGTTAATACTATCCTGCATGTCCTGCATATTCATGCTTGTCCCAGAAGTAACTGAAAATAAAACTGTTTTCCTTAAGATTTTTTATATCGAATCATGAATTCCCGGGGCCAGCCTTTTAATACTCAGGTACTTACAGTGTGGACATTTTCTACTAGAATAGCTTACTACAGGACTCAAACGGGTTACCTTATAATGTGACGTACGTATTCTATCACTGACTTGCGAAAAGAAAAAATCACGGTAATTTAATAAGAAATATCAGAGATGAATAATAACTAGGATGGTAGTCCGTATTACGGTCCGCCGACAAATGGCTTGACATGCCATGACCATTGCGCGACCTTGTATTTCTACAAACACAACTTATATGGTGGACTCCTAGTGAAGCATCAACGTAGATATACCAAAACCGCCGATCAGTTGTATTAATATGTTACACGTCTCGTTATTGACATTCTATATAAATACAGAGGTATACACATATACATGATCTCAACGGTTTCAAGTTATGACCCATGTGTTATTTCCCCAGGGGATAGGGGACGGACATCTGGACCGATGCTTGTTGGATGGTTTTATCCTGTTCATGTCCGGTAAGGGTATGTATGATTATAGACTGCGGATTCCAATGGTTTCCAAGTTATGACTCAGGAGCTATGTCCCAAGGGCTGGGGATGCGAAATATGTAGAAAAATATACGGGACGCTGCGAGTTTTAACGAAATTAAAATTGCTGTTTGTCCCTGCAGGTTATGAAATGAGGCAGATGATGGCAGGGGTAAAAACAAGTATACGAGAGCAATTGCACGCAGTTTTACAAACTAAAATGACCATACGTAAACGCCGAAAGTTATAGTTGGCTGAATGTTCCCTGTTAAAAGAGCGCAACATTATCCAAATGATCTCCCCAAAGTAGAAGTAACAACGAGGAGCGCCACCTTAGCATTCTTTGCAAACACATTTTTTTTAATTATATCGCTTTTCAATTTGGACACTAAATATACTGAATGTGTAATGTATTATAAAAATAATTGCATAAAATCTGAACTATCAATCACGTTCAGTCGGTCTTTAAGTCAAATAAAAGCGAGTTTCGATCAAACACATTTGCCACGATACAATCTGAAACGTGGTTCATATACACGCGTTTTTTCATCAAATCAGGGTTTAACAATATAAACCGATCCCATGTGACGCAGTGTCAACCAGTCAATTACGACCGTATACCGTAGAGACCTCTTACTTTAAAATAAAACGATAGGCTTGCTCCCACGTTGGAACGTAACTTATAAATCGGTGTCATCGCTTATTCCGTATTCACGGCAAATCCCATAAATTCCTCGATTTTGCAATCATGGTGGATTAGTGAAAGTATAAATAATTTAGTATTCAATCAATTTTTTGATAAAAAATATCAAATTATCTTCAGTTTAGTGAGCTCTGTGAGGATAGCACAGGGCGTGTGAAAAGCTTTCAATTTAAGTAACCGTAAACAGTATGTGAACGTCTCGATGATTTTGTGAATATGTACACATTAATTTTAGTGATAATGTATGTGTTCATGTTTTTCGTCACGTTTTTCGCGTCGAGCCAGAGCATTACTGTCTGACTTGAACTACTACAATTAAATTACTGGATAGTCTGAATCATCCTGACGCGTTTGCTAGTATTTCTGAAATAGACGCACTTATGCTCTTTAAAAAGAAGTCTCTAGGGTGGTCTGAATGTTTCGGGCTAAATGGTTTATAAAAAATGAAAATGCCATATAAAGAAAACACTATTTCAATATGTCTTTTAT
>JAWPHD010011675.1:0-81754 GCA_037043455.1 Cyrtodaria siliqua
TGTTGGTGGGGGGGGTGTTGGGGGGGTGGTGGGTGGGGTGGGTTGTGGGTTGGGTTGTGGGGGGTGTGGTGGGGGTGTGGGTGTGGGTTGTGTGTGGGGTGTGGGTGTTGGTGTGTTTTGGGTGTGGGGTTGTGGGGGGTGTGTGGTGGTGGTTGGGTTGGGGGGGGGTGGGTGTTGTGTTGTGTTGGTTTGTGGGGTGTTTGGTTGTGGTGTGTTGTGGGGGTGGTTGTGTTGGGGGTTGGGTGGTTGGGGTTGGGTTGGGGGGTTGGGGGTTGGGGTGGGGGGGTGGTTGGTGGGGTTGTGTTGGTGTGGGGGTTGGTTGGGTTGTGTTTGTGTGTGGGGTTTGTGTGGGGGTGGGGTGTGTGGTGTTGGGTTTTGTGGTTGTGTTGGTGGGGTGTGGGGGTGGGTTGTGTGTTGGGTTGTGGGTGGGGGGTGGGTTGTTGGGGGGGGGTTGGGGGGTGGTGGGTTTGGGGGGGTGGTTGGGTTTGTGGTTTGGGTTGTTGGGGTGGTTGTTTGGGGGTTGTGGGGTGGTGGGGGTTGTTGGGTTGGGGTTGGGGTTGTGGGTGGGGGGGGGGTGGTGGGTGGTGGTTTGTTGGGTTGTGGTTTGGGGTGGTTGGTGTGGTGTGTTGTGGTTGGGGGTTGGGTTGGGGTGGGGGGTTTGGTTGTGTGGGGGGGTTGGTGGTGGGTGGGGGGGTTGTGGTTGGTTGGGTGTGGTTGTGGGTGTGGGTGGTTGGGTGGGGTTGGTTTTGGTGGTGTTGTGGGGGGGGGTGTGGTTGGTTGGTTTGGGGTTGGTGTGTTGTTGTTTGGTGGGTTGGGGGTTGAGGTTGTTGGGGGGGTTTGGTGTTTTGGTGAGGGGGTGTAGATTGGGGGGGAGGATTTGATATGGTGTTTTAGTTGGATTGGTTTGTTGGGTTTAGTATGAGAAGTAGTTTATAGGTTGAATGGTATGGGTGTGTTGTGTATGGGGAAGGGGGGGGGAAGAGTGATTTGGGGGGGGGGGGAGGGGTTATGAGTTGTTGATTTTGGGGGAATGGGGGTAAATTGGGGTTATGTTGTGTTTGTGTTTTGGTTTGTGTTTGAGGAGAGGTTTAAGGGGGGTTGGGTGGGGGGGTTTAGGGTGATATTGGGGGGGAGGAGTGGGGTGGGGGGGGAGGGATTGTTGATTTTGGTATAAGGGGGAGTAAATTTGGGTGTGTTTTTGAGTTTGTGTATGAGGGTATATGGTGTTAGGAGTATGAAGAGGGGGAAGAGGGGGGGGAAATTGTGTTTGGGGTGTGGGGGTTGGGGTTGTGTAGGTGGTTAGGGGGGGGGGGGGGGGAGGGGGGGGGGAGGGGGATTTTTGGGGGGTTTTGGTGGGATATATATTATTGGGGGTTGGGGATTTGTGAGGGGGATTTTTGGGGGGGAAAAATATTGTTGGGTTTAGGGGAGTGGAAGTTGGTGTAGGGGGAGTAAGGGGTTTTGGTGGGGAGGGAGAATGAGATTTTTTGATTTAGGATGTGTTGTTAAGGTATATTTTTGTATGTTTTATATTGTATTTATTTAAGTATTAGTGAATTGGGGGTAGGATTGGGGTATGGGTGGATTGATTGGATTTGAAGTGGGGAGGGATGGGGGTGGGAAATTTGGTTGATGTTTAAGAGTTATTGGGTTGGAGTTGGAATGCTCATAGGTGTTATACTAGTTGTTTGTAATTAGGTGATATTTGTAGAAAGTTATGTGCACTTTTTGCATTGGTAGCATTAATTACTAGATAAGACTTGTATCTGCGTAATTATGCATATTTTTTCACCAAAAAAGCATTAAAAATAAAGTTAATGTGTACAAAAATGCATTAAAAATAGTCAATAAATATTGAGAACCACATTCCCGCGCACACATAATAGGTTAGAAAAACCGAGTACGCCCAGTCATACTCTATAAACTGAAGTTTGAGGTATTGAAATTAAATGGCAATCAAATGCCTCTAGCAATTACTAGTAGATGCTTGCAAGAAAATAAGAGGGTTTTGTCGGCTGTTTGAAGCAAATTAATGCAATTTAAAACATTACAAGAAAAAATGTTGAATGAGTATGTAAGGGGAAGAGGAAATACGCAATAAATATTTTTTATGGTTATGACTAAAGATTAATCATTTTTCCAAAATTTGATTTTTAAGAATACGTATTTGTAAATGTAATATTTTATATAAAGCTTAACTGGAGCACTGTTTATATGCTCCTAATATATCACTTAGAACTAATAGATACATAAAACCTGCATTCTTTTCTATTACTGTTTAATTCTGTCTTGTCTATTACAGATAACTACCATGACTTGACTTCAATCCTGACCAACTTCAGTAGCATTAGTGATAAAGTAAATGGTAAGTCAAAACACTGGAATCCGTAGAGCATGTTTGCATCTGCATGACAGCAGTATGTTCCTTCCAAAAATAGGACAATATGAATGACCTTTGCCTAATTTTCGCACCTCATTAATTTACATATAGAGTTTTACATTGAGATTAAACTTTCAAGCCATACGGCTTTCATTACCCAGAAACAAAAAGACATACAGCTTTCAAACGTCTACACACTTAGATCCATATGACAGAAACTTGTTCCTATACAAAGAAGCCCAGTACATTTTTATTTTTTGCACTTTGACATAGAATTTAAAATTAAAGTTTTTGATTTTGTTTTAAAGTAGCTATCCCGCCAACAACAGCCAACATTTACAACATAATTACACTGATTCTAAACCCATTGATGACGATATAACTTACATATTTTGAATATTCAAAATCTATAGACACGATACAAACGGCTCTAAACCCGCCAGGCCAAACCCCAAGACAGGACCATCGAATTAAGAGTCTCATATTTCATTTTACGCATATCCGATCATGGTTATTTCAAGAACCTTTAATAAGCCTATACTTTTAATTAGGACATAATATGTTATTATAGATGGGGCTTTGGTGAACAGTTTTGTAGTGTAATTTTGCCGTTATTTGGTGGGTTAATTTCCTTAATGCTACAATACCAAAAGTAATAAAGCTTTCAAACACACATGAAAGCAACACATTCCTACCATCAGTAGGTCAGGTTGAATGACCTTGACCTACTTTTCCCCCCCCCCCCCCCCCCCCCCCCTTTTCCTTCAATAACATCAAAGTTTTACATTAAGTTTTCATGTAAAGCCCCAGATTTTTTTGGCTCTACTGGTTTATGGGATGGTGTGTTGACCGCCGTCTGTTAACTTTTACCTCGTTAAGACGATAGGGCCTTCATTTTTCATCCGATTTTTACCAAACTTGTAACAGATTGTTAATATCATTGAAAGCTCGGAAAGTTCGAAAACCAGCCAGATCGGACCTGTAACAGCGGAGTTATGGCCCTTGATATCACTGTCGCGTTCCAGTTTACAGATTTTTGGCGGAGTTATGGCCCTTTAAAGGTTTTTGATACACAAACATTTTCTGGGCTAGTTCTCCTGAACCCCTGGCTGGATTTCAACGAAACTTGACAAGGATGATTAGTATCAAGCCTACTTGTGCCTCTCAGCCCCATATTCTTGTTGATTGATTTTTGGCAGAGTTATGACCCTTTAAAGGTTTTAATAGACAAACTTTGTCCAGATAAGTCTCTTCTGAACTCTGATTTCAACGAATCTTGGTGGCAATGATCAGTATCAAGCCTAGTTGCACCAGTCATTGCCGTGTTCTGGTTGAATGAATTTTGGCAGTGTTAGGACCCCTTAAAGGTTTTAATAGACTAACTTTGTACAGACTAGTTGTCCTGAACCTCTGGCTCTATTTCAACGAATCTAGGCAGGAATGGTCAGTACCAAGCCTAGTTGCGTATGTCTTCGCCATGTTCCGGTTGAATGATATTTGAAAGAGTTATAACCCCTTATACATAATCTTTAGCCAGTAGAGCATCTACACGCCCTCTTGGGTCTCTTGTTTTAACTTCTTACACACATACATCTAGACATAAGTGTAGCATGATAGGTATATTCAATGAAGTACAGTCGAACTTCGAAAGCTCGAACACCGGTGATTCGAATACCATCGGTAACTCGAACAAATTTTCCGTTCCCGACACAACTCCTATATAATTCAATATAATTTAACCCCGATTATTCGAATATTATTTCTCGAATACCCCGGCTCGCTCGAATACTTTTTACGGTCCGAAGATCCATTTTTGTGTGAATTTAAACCTCGCTTAATCGAAGGTGATGATCCGTTGCCATGCGACGTCGGCCATATTAATTGTAATCGACGCGTTTGTATTTGTTTGTAGCAAGTTCGATCATAGTGCGAAAACAGATCAAGTTGGTTGTTAAAGGTGCGAACATTTATGATTGAAAAGCGATAATAGACAGATAAAATTTATGTTTAGTGAACTTCGTTTTCTGTTAATTACGATCAAATTAAACACGGTTGATTTTCTAATTAAATAATATACCAAAACCAGTCTTACCTTGTTCTCATTATTCGGACTTCCGGGATGTATGTTAAAATCTATTTGTGTGATATTTCTTTAAATTAATGATAAAACAAACACATTATTGCAGTTTTTCTTGTATTTTCAGTGTAACATTTACATGTTATATATCCGTTATGAGGTTTTTAAACAAACATGCATGAACATAAAAAACGTACCGAGAATGATACATCACGTACACAAGTAACACTATTTCGGGTGGTACACAAATTCGGATAGATATTTTGGTTTTTACCGTTACCTCGATGCCTCGAAGCCACGATAGCTCGAACATATCCCTATGGTCCCGCTGACTTTGAGCTATCGAGGTTCGACTGGACTTATTTTTGATACTAAACAATTTGGTTACTCGATTTTCTAAGCAACTGATAATCCTAGGGTTAACTCTGGGACATTTGGGTCCCATGTCACATTTTTTACAATATTTTCTCTGCCAGAATCTCGAGAGAAGATCAAGAAGATCAAGGATGACCTGAGCAGCTGTAAGACTTTGTTACATTGTAAGAGAGATGAATTACGCAGACTCTGGATCGAAGGTGTGGAACAGAAAACTATTGCTGCACTTCTAGACCAAATGTAAGTACTTTTATAGATACCAATAAATGAATTATCACCATGTCTAGACCATAAATTTAGCTGCTTTTCTAAGTAACTTTTAACCTTTATACATTCATATAGTTACATATTTAAAACCACTATTTATAGTTCATTATTACATTCTTGACCTAATGTTTGTGTCGCCTTTATAACTTGATTGTCAGTGAGATGACCTCTAATGATTTTGGGAACAAAAAGTCTAAGGTCAAGGACACTGTGTTCCAATTTCTGCTTAATATCTTGTGAAGGACTGTACCCACCATCTTCAGACTTATACCTTAATGGTTGTCCTAAGTGAGAGAATGGCTTCTATTTATTTTTGGATCAGTAGGTAGGTCAAAGATCAAAGTCACTGATAAGCACAAGGTAGAGGACACAGGTTCTGTGGAACAAAACTCTGCCGGCTGTGCCCATCTGGTGCCAGAGGGCATGCTTAAAATGTTAGTGAGAGTGCTGATCTTTAATACACTCACCCTGCTCCCTCTCTCCCACCCTATCCCTCCTCCCCAAATGCCCACTAGTGTCAAAGAGCATGCTATAACTATTGACGAGAGTTAAAAACACAAAAATTAGCAGTGTTTAATGCTGGTGGGGTTGCATGTGGTACATGTTTAATGCTGATGGGGAGGCACTTGTGACAAGTATGTAATCCTGGTGGCTCAAGACAAGTCCATCTTTGTCATACTCAGAAGCTATCTGAATTATAGAATTTCTGCCTACTCTACAGTACCTAGATGTTGAACTGCTTTCAACATTGAATCATAGAAGACAATATAACGAACAACATAGGAATAGCATGATTCGTTTAAATAGATATTGTGGTTGATTACAAACTTCAATCAAACAGTTTACACTCATCTGTGTATAATATATGTATTATTTATGTCCGTATTTGTTGGCTAGCAGATGGTGGTTATGACCTTATGCTATAAAGCTATAGACCTATACCCCACGAGGGTGCGAGCCCTGAAAGTAGCATGTCTGATAGGTATGACCTTACAATCCATGTAATAACGTGTTAATGGGACGTAAAACCGCATTTCCTTCATTATTATAAGATATTATCGAGTTTTGTTTTCTTATTAACATATTCAATACCATTTCATTCAGCATTTTAAAGTATTACAAATTTGTTTTCTTATTAACAGTGAGCAGGTTAAGAATGTTCCTGACAAGCTGGACGATCATTTAGCCAAGAAACACTATCTACACGCCACAGACCTCATAGTCAGTGCAGGTAGGAACTGGGTGGGGAAGGAGGGGGGTGGGGAGGCAAGGTCAGGTCAAGAATGTTCCAGACAAGCTTGATGATCATTTAGCCAAGAAACACCACAGACCCCAGTCAGTGCAGGTTAGAAATAGGGGGAGGAGGGCGAGGGAGGAGGGTGAGGGAGGCAGATTGGGGAGGTGGGGTGGGGGTGCAGATTCAGGTAAAGAATGTTCCAGACAATCCTGGACGATCATTTGGCCAAGAAACAATATCTTCATGCCACAGACCTCATCATCAGTGAAGGTAGGAACTAGAACAATGTGTGTGGGTGGGGTTGTGTGTGGGGTTGGGGCGGGGGGGGAGGGGGGCCTATAAGGTAGGAACTATGGCAGTGTTTTGGGGTGGGTGGGGGGGGGGGGGGGGGGGGTCATAGTGAGTGTAGGTAGGAACTGTGGCAATGTGGATGGGGTTTGTGTGGCAGGGGAGGGGGTGATCATAGTCAGTGTAGGTAGGAACTAGGGCAATGAGGATGGGTGGGTGTGGCAGGGGAGGGGGTGATCATAGTCGGTGTAGGTAGGAACTAGGGCAATGAGGTGGGGTGGGATGTGGGGTGAAGACAATCATGGATGCTCATTTGGCCACACAACACTGTCTACATGCCACAGACCTCATAGTGCAGGTAGAAACTAGGGCATAGTCAATGTGGGTGGAGGCATCACAGATATCCACATTTTAAATTTTGCATGTAAAAGTGCACATATGGAAAGTACCTGCATAAAAAAGTTATGCTAACCTTAAATCCAGGTTTCTGTCAGTTAGTTTCATTTATTATATCCAATTTAAAACTGTATTTGTTATTATATATTATTATGCATCAAAATAGAATGGAACTTGAAAGACTATGCCATCTTTAATAAATTGTTTGTTTCATGCGTCTCGATTTAAGATTTGGTAATTTTGCTTTTTGAAGACTGTAAAAACATTATGAGATTAATAAAAATAATAACAAAAAATCTAGAATTGCTTAAAACAGTTTTGGATGGGGCCCTGTTTTTTTGTGGCTAGGTAGAAATTGGTTATGGACGTCCCTAGTGATCATTACTTCTGTTACAGTGGCCAAGCTAGAGAGTAACCTGTCTGGTGTGGAGGCTCTGCGGGATCTCAAGGTGGAACTTGTCTCCAGGAAGGAGGTATGGCTAGTCATCAGTTATTTACTCCTTTGTTATATAGGGCACGTGTCTTTTAAGAATTATTTTCTTCCGTTTATCTGTTAATCAAAATATGTTATATAAATAGTTGTTCTGCTACTGCACAGTGCAGTAAAGTTTGGTGCAATTTAGGGTATTACTGTAATACTGTAGAATACAACCAAGTGCAAGTTATTTATGAAGGTTTTGCTTAAAAACTGATTAAAAAATGCAAATCATTTCTTATATTTTCTTTCTGTCACTGTAACACCAGTACCAACAATAACGTGCCTTCCGAGAATGATAATAATAAAAAATGAGCAAGAGCGACAATTACATTCAGCGTATTTTCAGAAAGTGGAATGGCTATTTTGCATTAAGACTCAATGGACGCGTGCACAGTAACTGCACCTCCCTGAATAAGGAAGTTTATTCAAAATTAAACACTTTTTTTCTCAACAGAAATAATCAAGTGAATGTAAATATATACCCTAGAAATCCACACAGAGTACATTCCACCAACTTCATGTATTATTTGACTCCATGTTTGTTTATTTCCCAGAGATGTCATGTGATAATTGACTCCATGTTTGTTTATTCCCCAGAGATGTCATGTGATATTTGACTCCATGTTTGTTTATTCCCCAGAGGTGTCATGTGATATTTGACTCCATTTTTGTTTATTCACCAGAGATGTCATGTGATATTTGACTCCATGTTTGTTTATTCCCCAGAGATGTCATGTGATATTTGACTCCATGTTTGTTTATTCCCCAGAGATGTCATGTGATATTTGACTCCATGTTTGTTTATTCCCCAGAGATGTCATGTGATATTTGACTCCATGTTTGTTTATTCCCCAGAGATGTCATGTGATATTTGACTCCATGTTTGTTTATTCCTCAAAGATGTCATGTGATATTTGACTCCATGTTTGTTTATTCCTCAAAGATGTCATGCGATATTTGACTCCATGTTTGTTTATTCCCCGGAGATGTCATGTGATATTTGACTCCATGTTTGTTTATTCCTCAAAGATGTCATGCGATATTTGACTCCATGTTTGTTTATTCCCCAGAGATGTCATGTGATATTTGACTCCTTTTTTGTTTATTCCCCAAAGATGTCATGTGATATTTGACCCTATGTTATTTTATTCCCCAGAGATGTCATGTGATATTTGACTCCATGTTTTTTTATTCCGCAGAGATGCCATGTGATATTTGACTCCCTGTTTGTTTATTCCCCAGAGATGTCATGTGATATTTGACCCTATGTTATTTTATTCCCCAGAGTAGTCATGTGATATTTGACTCCTTTTTTGTTTATTCCCCAAAGATGTCATGTGGCATTTGACCCTATGTTATTTTATTCCCCAGAGATATGTGATATTTGACTCCATTTTTGTTTATTCCCCAAAGATGTCATGTGATATTTGACCCTATGTTATTTTATTCCCCAGACATGTCATGTGATATTTGACTCCATGTTTGTTTATTCCCCAGAGATGTCATGTGATATTTGACTCCATCTTTGTTTATTCCCCAGAGATGTCATGTGATATTTGACTCGATCTTTGTTTATTCCCCAGAGATGTCATGTGATATTTGACTCCATCTTTGTTTATTCCCCAGAGATGTCATGTGATATTTGACTCCATCTTTGTTTATTCCCCAGAGATGTCATGTGGCATTTGTCTCCATGTTTGTTTATTCCCCAGAGATGTCATGCGATATTTGACTCCATGTTTGTTTATTCCCCAGAGATGTCATGTGATATTTGACCCTATGTTATTTTATTCCCCAGAGATGTCATGTGATATTTGACTCCATGTTTGTTTATTCCCCAGAGGTGTCATGTGGCATTTGACTCCATGTTTGTTTATTCGCCAGAGATGTCATGGGATATTTGACTCCATGTTTGTTTATTCCCCAGAGGTGTCATGTGGCATTTGAATCCATGTTTGTTTATTCACCAGAGATGTCATGTGATATTTGACTCCATGTTTGTTTATTCCTCAAAGATGTCATGCGATATTTGACTCCATGTTTGTTTATTCCTCAAAGATGTCATGCGATATTTGACTCCATGTTTGTTTATTCCCCAGAGATGTCATGTGATATTTGACTCCATCTTTGTTTATTCCCCAGAGATGTCATGTGATATTTGACTCCATCTTTGTTTATTCCCCAGAGATGTCATGTGATATTTGACTCCATGTTTGTTTATTCCCCAGAGATGTCATGCGATATTTGACTCCATCTTTGTTTATTCCCCAGAGATGTCATGTGATATTTGACTCCATGTTTGTTTATTCCCCAGAGATGTCATGCGATATTTTACTCCATGTTTGTTTATTCGCCAGAGATGTCATGTGATATTTGACTCCATGTTTGTTTATTTGCCAGAGAATGCACGAGATCCTGATAGAGGAGCTGAACAGACAGATATACATGGCCTCCTCCCAGGTGATGCAGCAGAGGACGGGGTCGGCACGGCGCGGGGAACTCTCCACCAAGGCGTTACTGGAAATGGGAGCGCCATCCAAACCAACAAGTAAGAGTCATGACTTTTGATATGTGTGACTATAGGTTATACAATATTTAACAAATAATGTATGGTGCTTCGGTCCATTGCAAGTTTATGGACTGGGCAGTCAGACCTAGAATGTTATATGGACCGAAGCGAAACTGAGGTCCCTATAACGCTCTAGGTCTGACTGCCCAGTCCATAAACTTCATATGGACCGAAGCATTGAATTGAATTGAATGTTGTTTAACGGCTCATTAACACAGTATAGGTTATTTAGAGCCGCCCCAGGGAGAGTGGAAGGATACATAGGAATCCGGGAACCTGCCCTACTCTTATTATCGAATAGATTCCTATGAGTAGGGCAGGTTCCCGGATTCCCCAGAGAGAGGGGAAGGATACATAGGAATCCGGGAACCTGCCCTACTCTTATTATCGAATAGATTCCTATGAGTAGGGCAGGTTCCCGGATTCCTATGTAACCTTCCCCTCTCTCTGGGTTCTCTGGGGCAGCTCTAAATAGTAGGGCAGGTTCCCGGATTCCTATGTATCCTTCCCCTCTCTCTGGGGCGGCTCTAAATAATATAGAGCCGCCCCAGAGAGAGGGGAAGGATACATAGGAATCCGGGAACCTGCCCTACTCTTATTATCGAATAGATTCCTATGAGTAGGGCAGGTTCAAAGGAATCCGGGAACCTGCCCTACTCTTATTATCGAATAGATTCCTATGAGTAGGGCAGGTTCCCGGATTCCTATGTATCCTTCCCCTCTCTCTGGGGCGGCTCTTAATAACCTATACTGTGTTGATGAGCCGTTAAACAACATTCAATTCAATTCAATGCTTCGGTCCATATGAAGTTTATGAAGCACCATACATTATTTGTTACATTATACCGAATCTGACCAACAAATTAAATCAATAAATTTTATGAATTATTTTGACGTCGTTTTTTTCACACGTCCAATATAGCTATCGGACCGGGCGCGAATACTCCTCTGAAACTACTGAAAGGATTTTCATGAAACTTTACAGAAATGTTGCCCATGAAGTCTAGTTGATCCTAGCAAATATTCATGTTGATGTGAAATCCAATATGGCTGCCAAATCTAAAAATAGATTTTTAGCTCTACTGATCAGAGATCAGCAGAGCTTATGCCGTGGTGCGGCGTCCGTCGTCCATCTGTCCGTCTGTCTGTCCGTAAACTTTTATTTGTAGCGACAACTCCTCTGAAACTACTGGATGGATATTCATGAAACTTTACAGAAATGTTGCCCATAAAGTCTAGTTGATCCTAGCAAAAATTCATGTTGATGTGAAATCCAAGATGGCCGCCAAAGCTAAAAATAGAGTTTTAAAATACAAGTTTGTAGCGACTACTTCTTGAAAACTATAAGTGATATTGATATGGGACTTTTTCTAAAATGATCAGCATGACATGATGTTGATCCTTGTCAAAAATCGTTTTGATTCAACGTTAAACATGGCTGCCAGCAGCCATCTTTGTTTACATAGAGTTTTATAGTAAAAACTTGTAGCGACTACTCCTCTGAAACTACTTGACGGATGTTCATGAAACTTCACAGGAATGTTGCTCTTGATGTGTAATTGATCCTAGCAAAAGTTCAGATCTGCCAGAAATTCAAGATGGCCGTCACAGCTAAAAATAGATTTTTAAAAAATAAGTTTGTAGCGACTACTTCCTGAAATCAAAATCAATCAGTAGAGCTTCAAGGTCATTGACCTCTTGTTAAAAAACAAGTTTGTAGCGACTACTGCTTGCTTGAAAACTCTAAAGGATATTGATATGGGACTTTTTATAAAATGATCAGCATGACATGATGTTGGTCCTTGTCGAAAATCGTTTTGATAGAGGTTAAACATGGCTGCCAGCGGCCATCTTTGTTTACATAGAGTTATATAGTAAAAACTTGTAGCGACTACTCCTCTGAAACTACTTGACGGATGTTCATGGAACTTCACAGGAATGTTGCTCTTGATGTCTAAATGATCCTAGCGACATTTCAGGTTGGTCGGAAATTCAAGATGGCTGCCACGGCTAAAAATAGATTTAAGATAAATAAATTTGTAGCGACTACTTCTTGAAAACTGTAAGTGATATTGATATGGGACATTTTCTAAAATGATCAGCATGACATGATATTGGTCCTTGTCGGAAATCGTTTTGATAGACGTTAAACATGGCTGCCAGCGGCCATCTTTGTTTACATAGAGTTATATAATGAAAACTTGTAGCGACTACTCCTTTGAAACTACTTGGCGGATTTTCATGAAACTTCACAGGAATGTTGCTCTTGATGTCTTATTGATCCTAGCAAAATTTCAGATCGGCCAGAAATTCAAGATGGCCACCACAGCTAAAAATAGATTTTTAAAAAAGAAGTTTGTAGCGACTACATCTTGAAAACTATAAGTGATATTGATATGGGACTTTTTGTAAAATGATCAGCATGACATGATGGTTATCAGAGTCAAACATTATTTTGATTCGACATTAAACATGGCTGCCATCTTTGTTTACATAGAGTTATATAATGAAAACTTGTAGCGACTACTCCTCTGAAACTACTTGACAGATTTTCATGAAACTTCACAGGAATATTGCTCTTGATGTCTAGTTGATCCTAGCAAAATTTCAGGTCAGCCGGAAATTCAAGATGGCCACCACGGCTAAACATAGATTTTTAGCTTGACTGATCAGAGATTAGCAGAGCTTATGCCGTGGTGCGGCGTCCGTCGTTCGTCCGTCCGTCTGTAAACTTTTTTTTGTAGCAACTACTCCTCTGAAACTACTGGATGGATATTCATGAAACTTTACAGAAATGTTGCCCATGAAGTCTAGTTGATCCTAGCAAAAATTCATGCTGATGTGAAATCCAAGATTGCCGCCAAATCTAATAATAGGTTTTTAAAAAAGTTTGTAGCGCCTACTTCTTGAAAACTCTAAGTGATGTTGATATGGGACTTTTTTCTAAAATGATCAGCATGACATGCTGTTGGTCCTTGTCGAAAATCGTTTTGATTCGACGTTAAACATGGCTGCCAGCGGCCATCTTTGTTTACATAGAGTTATATAATGAAAACTTGTAGCGACTACTCCTATGAAACTTCACAGGAATGTTGCTCTTGATGTTTAATTGATCCTAGCAAAATTTCAGGTCGGCCGGAAATTCAAGATGGCCGCCACGGCTAAAAATAAATTTTCAAAATAGAAGTTTGTAGCGACTACTTCTTGAAAATTATAAGTGATATTGATATTGGACTTTTTCTAAAATGATCAGCATGACATGATGTTGGTCCTTGTCAAAAATCGTTTTGATTTCATGTTAAACATGGCTGTCAGCGGCCATCTTTTTTTACATAGAGTTATATAATGAAAACTTGTAGCAACTACTCCTCTGAAACTACTTGACGGATTTTCATGAAACTTCACAGGAATGTTGCTCTTGATATCTAATTGATCCTAGCAAAATTTCAGGCCGGCCGGAAATTCAAGATGGCCACAAGTTTGTAGCGACTACTTCCTGAAATCAAAATCAATCAGTAGAGCTTCAAGGTCATTGACCTCTTGTGTTATTATTATTATTTTCCCACGGCCTTACAAACTTCAAAATGAACAGTGCCAAAAACCTTTTCTGTCTTGACCATACCAACTGAAATCGTATAACTTTATTTATTTTTTTACCCCGGCAGACTTTAATCAGCTTTACGTCTTTGACCGGAGTGACATTTAGATGCATTTTCAACCCTAACCAACTTGACAGAGACATGATGATCGAATGCACTTTGTTTCATTTTTATTGAAAAATACTAATTATTCGATAATTACCCCAAACTTAGTTTTCATTCATACCCGCATTGAGTAACAAAAAACAAAATCATTAACTAATCCATAAACATAGATACGTTATTGATGTTTATGTCTAATCGTAGGATACAATACATTTCCGCTGATTTCTCGTCAATAAAACAATCACAAACAAACTCGCTTTAATCACGTGATCGCCTAACGAGCAAACATGGTGTTTAATATTCACATCTCGCCTTAGGCAAGCCGATAAAGATCGATAATTAGGCTATTGCCCTGATTAGATAAGAGCCGGGATGTTATTTAATGGTAATGGGATTCAATAAGGTATGTGTGATACACGCGCTGATTGTATATTTTAGAGGCTTTCGTTTATTATGAGGTTAATCCCATTTGAAATTGCCGAAAATTGACCCGATTTTGCCAAAAATAACGGCGACTCAAATTTCGTCCCACATGAATAAAAAAGCGAAGTCGGCCAATTAAAGCGAAGTTTTTAGTGACCCCTGACATGGTAAATAATTCTTCCACATTAGGGTTTTAATTCATCCATTAATTCCACAAAAATGAATCACTGAGATATTAAATGATAATGATTGCACTGCATGTCACGACAGCTATAAATATGGTTGTGTACAATAATGAAATTTTTCAGATACAAAAAAAAAAGTTTGATTTCTTTAATGAATACGCGATGCTAAAGTTATAGATGTTTCCTGCATGAAATATTTGTTATTTTAATAAAACGTTAGTTATTTTATCGAAATGTTGCTTATTTGTGTCATTCTTGTGTAACATGATTGTTTGGATGCAGGACCTCCTCTGGACATTTTTGTTTCTCGCACCCCACTTGCACCAAATGAAAACAGTTTGAGCCAAATTGGAGAAGTTCGAGACAAATGGCTCCAATGGCACTATACATATTTCTTCTCTGTCATTGATGCATATAACACATGGACAAATCACTTGTTTATTGTCTTGTGGAGTTGAATACAGTATCTGTCTATTATCTGATCAGGGGATGGAGGAGGAGGCTTCAAGGTGCAGACACAGATGTCCGAGGACCTGGCCATAGACCCAGAGGATGATCCACAGAAGTTTATATCCATCCTTATAGAGTCACTGTTCATACTGAGGAAGATACCCGAGGCTGCAGAGGTAAGTTGATTGGTGGGAGGGGGAGGGTGGTACCAGATGTCCGAGGACCTGACCATAGACCCAGAGGATGATCCACAGAAGTTTATATCCATCCTTATAGAGTCACTGTTCATATTGAGGAAGATTCCAGAGGCTGCAGAGGTAAGTTGACTGGTGGGAGAGGGAGGGTGGTACCAGATGTCCGAGGATCTGGCCATAGACCCAGAGGATGATCCACAGAAGTTTATATCCATCCTTATAGAGTCACTGTTCATATTGAGGAAGATACCCGAGGCCACAGAGGTAAGTTGACTGGTGGGTGGAGGAGGGACCAGATGTCCGAGGATCTGGCCATAGACCCAGAGGATGATCCACAGAAGTTTATATCCATCCTTATAGAGTCACTGTTCATATTGAGGAAGATACCCGAGGCCACAGAGGTAAGTTGACTGGTGGGTGGAGGAGGGACCAGATGTCCGAGGATCTGGCCATAGACCCAGAGGATGATCCACAGAAGTTTATATCCATCCTTATAGAGTCACTGTTCATATTGAGGAAGATACCCGAGGCCACAGAGGTAAGTTGACTGGTGGGTAGAGGAGGGACCAGATGTCCGAGGATCTGGCCATAGACCCAGAGGATGATCCACAGAAGTTTATATCCATCCTTATAGAGTCACTGTTCATATTGAGGAAGATACCCGAGGCTGCAGAGGCTACTGCATCACTTCTGTTAAAAAAATCTCACTCTTTCTATATAAACATTTCCAATATTGACACAGTATTTCAACACTATCGGCCATATTTATGACCTGTTAAATATAATTACTATTAGATTAACGTAACATTATATTCCACAGTAGTCTTGTAAGAAACTGAAGATACTTAGGCTACCTTTAAAAATATTTATGTTTGCACTTTCCCGACCCTATTTTAAAATTTTGGGTCAGTAGGCAAATATTTTTTTATTTTTAAACACACTAGAACTTCTGATATTAGCGACATCTTGATGCGATTGGCAATTTAAACTTCTATAAATTCAGAAGAAGAAAAAAACGGGTCTTTCGGGAAAGGGCAAAAATTAAATTTTTAAATTGTGGCCTTAGTATATATTATTGATAGTTATTTATTAAAATGTCTTAATATACCCCCGCTTTCACATCACATCCTGTAACACATTTTTAATACTTGCATATCAAACATTTATTACAGAATTATGGAACTTTGTTTGATTTAGAATTTAAGCGAGGGTATTCATCACCTTCAGTGGTAGTTCTAGTCATTGCGATAGTTCTAGTTTGATTTAGAATTTAAGCGGGGGTATTCATCAACCTCAGTGATAGTTCTAGTTAACTTAATATACACAATGTTATAAACTGAAAAGCATGGTTGAAACATCCATACCCTTGAGCAGAAAACTTTAAGTTTGAAAAGTAATGTATTGTTCTTGTTTTGATAGCATCTTGATCTCAACTGTTTTATCTACAGGCCGTGAAGATGAGGATGCATCCTGAACTGATAGCCATAGTAGCCAGAGCCTCTCACCAGGTGGTGGATAGGTAAGGCTACCGAGGTTTTCACTTATAGTATGTATATTTAGGAAAGTGTGTGTGGTAAGGCCCTCCCAAACCCACAGCTTCATGGATTTTCTATCATTTACATGTACCTTTTTGGTAATTGATGTTAACTCTCTTTTTATGCCCCCCGCCAAAATTGGTGCGGACTGTACTGTTTTGACCGTGTCTGTCCATTCGTTCGTCTGTCGTTTTTGCGCATATTCTCAAAAGGCTTTAATGAATTACTTTTGTATTTTATTTTTTCATTTTGGCCAAGACACTTTCCCTTAGCCCCGTCCGTCGGATGGGGACGTAAACCGGGCGGTCCCGTGTATCGGTCTATCCTCCGAGCACGTTAAAGACCCATAGGAATCTATTCGATAATAAGAGTAGGGCAGGTTCCCGAATTCCTATGTATCCTTCCCCTCTCTCTGGGGCGGCTCTAAATAACCTATACTGTGTTGATGAGCCGTTAAACAACATTCAATTCAATTATTTTTTTATTAATAAGGTCGTGCGAAAACATTCCTTCGTCTTGCATATTTCTGATCACCTGGAACCACAAGGTCAAGGTCACACACTTGGAAGTTTTGCATTTAGCGGGGGCATAAGTCGGTTATCGACATTTCTAGTTTACTCAACCTTAATCCAACTTCTAAATTTCCATATAAAGCGACCTCGGTAGCTCGGTGGATAATCCCTTGTGCTTTATAGCTACAGATCTCTGGCCCATAAGGGTTGACTCCCTGGCAGTGAATTGAATTGGGATTTTAAGGTGCACCAACACATGAAAGGTTATATGGTGCCTAACATGAATGAACATGCCAGGCTCATATATATATATATGTACATCCAGATAAAATATGGAGAATGGGCCTAGAACCTTCGCACCCTGAACTGCAGAGTTGCTGCAAATTCTATTGTAGACACTCCATTTACGCTGGAGCCACGTTATAGTTTTTCTGCCACTGCTTTAATAATATGAGCGATATTGCACCTGAACCAATGCAGGGGTAAAGACGTTTAATGAATATGAAAAAAAAAGATAAAATGAACATGAATTTGGAGGGGTTCTACCCCACTCACTGGCAGGGCAGAGGCATTATCTGATGGGAAACTTCATCCTTCATCTCACCTCCCTCTGAGGTTGCTGTCCCAATATAATCTATAATGATGTGTAATTGAATTGAATGTTGTTTAACGGCTCATCAACACAGTATAGGTTATTTAGAGCCGCCCCAGAGAGCGGGGAATGATACATAGGAATCCGAGAACCGTGCCTTACTCTTATTATCGAATAGATTCCTATGGTTCTTTAACATGCTCGGAGGATAGACCGATACACATGACGGCCCGGTTTATGCCCCCATCCGAAGGACGAGGCTAAGGGAAAGTGTCTTGCCCAAGAACACACGGTTGAAACTCAGTGGCACCACGGAGGATTGAACCCAGGGCCTTCGGTTATAAATCCGCCACGCCAGCCTATGATTTGTAAACAGGACCTAAAACCCCTTTGCATTTCATTTCGCTGTGTTTATAATATAATGCAATCATGCATTAGGTATATAACTGACTGCCACACATTACTTTCCAGCCTAGGGAGTCAGGGAGAGAACTTCTCCATGCAGTATCAGCCGAGACATTAGGTATATAACTGACTGCCACACATTACTTTCCAGCCTAGGGAGTCAGGGAGAGAACTTCTCCATGCAGTGTCAGCCAAGACATTAGGTATATAACTGACTGCCACACATTACTTTTCAGCCTAGGGAGTCAGGGAGAGAACTTCTCCACGCAGTATCAGCCGAGACATCTGCTGGAATTGCTCGAGATCATATTCTGCCAGTTCCGCTGTGTGGCCAACATTCATAAGGTGGTTCTACAGAATCTTCACAGAACCATTGTACGTATTGTGTTTGATTAATGTTTTTGTTTAAGCTAATGTGAAATCTGCTTCTGTTTAGCTTTGTAAGGACTCAGGCGTAATATAAACACTTTAAATGTGTTTTTGGGGACATATATAGTAGTTCAAACCGAATTAGCCTGTATATGATAACCCAATAGTTACTTCAGAACTTGTGGACCAACTCTGGTACTATGTTATAAATTGACAATCAACTATGTTTGTGTAACCGGGTACAAGTAAATGGTGAATAATCGATTCCTTACTGTATGTCCTCGATAGCTCAGATCGCTGGTACGGTAAACCAGAGACCCTGGGTTCGAGTCTCGGTCTCGGAACGATTTTTTCACCACCTGTCAAATTTGAATGGCAGGTTAGTTGTATAGACGATACCGTTGTGTTGGACTGTGTTAACTTTCCATAACTCTTCTGCTGGAAATGAATTAAAGCCCAAACATGTTCCAGTACCATTCTACATTTAAATTGATGATTCATAAACAATAGAGATTTTAATAAGTTACCTCTGATTCTATAATTTTCCTTAAAATCATTATATATGATTTCAAGTAAGTGGCACAAAACACATTCTTTGCTTAGTCGTCACATTTTTGTTCACGTTTTAACTGTTTGGTTTTGTGTGCAGTTATCAGAGTAAGCAATGTATTTGACTATTTTATAGCAAGAAAGAAGTGAGGTAAAGTTCTTGTTTTGTTTTGTTTGCCTGTCTGTCTGTTCATTTGGATGTTGTCTCCATAGTTTTTACTTTAACAAAATATATGAATTATTTGTATATACATAATCGGTTTACAGCAGTTTATATTATTATTTTAGAGTAATCAAACATACATGCACTTTACACTCGGTTATGGATAAGCCAACCGTGCGTATAAGCGTTCATTTATCGGCATTTAGCATTTTAGCGAGCAGACCTCGGTTGTAAGTCTCATCAGAAGGACTGGTCAGGTGTAAAATTCTTTTTCAAGTATTTCGAGAATTAAAATCCAAACTTGATCCTGGCAGGGATAGAATGCACGTTCCCTGGATTACTAAACCGAGGTGTTAACCATTACATCACGCGACACCTAAGCCAATCAGAAGGCAGGAAATTACAATGTGCATTATACAATCAGTTATAGATCACCAATTAAAATGCAGGAAATTTACAATGCGTTATACACTCAGTTGTGGATCAGCCAATCAAAATGCAGGAAATTTACAATGAATTATACACTTAGATATAAATCAGCCAATCAAAATGCAGGACATTTACAATGCATATAAACTCAGTTATAGACCAGCCAGTCAAAATGCAGGAAATTTACAACGTGCATTACACACTCAGTTATAGATCAGCCATTCAAAATGCAGTAAATTTACAATGTGCGATATGCACTCAGTTAAGGATCAGCCAATCAAAATGCAGGAAATTTACAATGCCTTTTACGCTCCATTATTGTAAACTGTCAGAACGAATGCTGTAAATCAGATTCATGTATATACAAACAGAAATATGAACTGCGCATCTGGAAAAAACTTTACTATTTTGGCATGTCATTATTTTGTTATCTATGCTTTTCAATAAATTGGAATTGATATTTTGCGAATTTTTGTAACTTTTGTATTACTTACAATGTACAAAGAAGTATACAAACCTTGAACAGTACAAGAGGCAGTTAAATGTGCCCATCTTTTCCTTGAAATCCTGATTAACCATCCAATATTTGCAGTTTTATCACCAAACCAACCAAAATTATTTCATAGTTTCCATGTTTACAATCCCATATTTATAAATTTCACCCGTGCCTTATTCATTGCTACCATTATTTTTGAATAACAATATATCACTCCTCTGTACCTATTAAAGATAAAAAAGAGCTTTTATAGGAACTTATTTTTTTAAACTTTGCTGCTTTTATTTTTATATTCCGACATTTTGTATTGTACAGAAGAAAAACTATCCATTTACAAGTTAGATTTTAAGGCAGCTTAAATATTTAAATATTTTTTCCTTCATTTCGGAATTTTTAAATTTTTATTTGCATCCCTAACTATGCCTGTCTTTCTTTGGTATAACAGACATCCATTTCGTTCTGTGTTGCCATTGTTAAGATATTTCTGGAGCATCTTGGTCGTTCCTTTAATTTCTGTGTTTATGTTCGTGCATTCTGGAATGAGATCAAACTGTCTTTACTGCATGACCATGTGTACAAATTCTTAAAACTACGATATTAAGTGTAGAAGTATTGTAACGCCGTGGATATTACCTAGACTGATACGCTTTGTGTTAAAGCATGATCTCCACTAATTTCAAACACCAGGATTGAGTGAGTATTTCTTTTTTGCCCATTTTGAAAATGAAATGCATTATGTTTATATCCCAACTTCACAAAGGAATTACACTGTAATGTCTGTAACATCGTGTCCCATCACTTAATACATTTTCATCGCATCCCGTCACATAACACATTTTTAGCTCTTCTGATCAGAGATCAGCAGAGCTTATGCCATGGTGTGGCGTCCGTCGTCCTTCTGTCCGAGTTTACAGGAGCGCCTTGTGTGTCTTTTTTTATGTATAAAGTATACTTGTGTGACTTTTTTTTCTTGTGTGACTGACACACAAGCAAGTATGTCTCTATTCCTCAGGAAATAGTCTATTTCTTCATTTAAAGCAATAAAAAAATGCAGTCACACAAGGGGAGGGGAGCTTGTGTGACTAAAATGTGTCCAAATGGTAAAAACGACACACAGAATGTCAAAAACACAAAGTACGAAAGTACACACAAAAAACAGACACACAAGTTTTTAGTCACACAAAGCCTGATTTTGTGTACGTCCGTCTGTCTGTCCGTAAACTTTTATTTGTAGCGACAACTCCTCTGAAACTACTGGATGGATATTCATGAAACTTTACAGAAATGTTGCCCATGAAGTCTAGTTGATCCTAGCAAAAATTCATGTTGATGTGAAATCCAAGATGGCCACCAAAGTTAAAAATAGATTTTTAGCTCTACTGATCAGAGATCAGCAGAGCTTATGCCGTGGTGCGGCGTCCGGCGTCCGTCTGTCCGTAAACTTTTATTTGTAGCGACAACTCCTCTGAAACTACTGGATGTATATTCATGAAACTTTACAGAAATGTTGCCCATAAAGTCTAGTTGATCCTAGCAAAAATTCATGTTAATGTGAAATCCAAGATGGCCGCCAAAGCTAAAAATAGAGTTTTAAAATACAAGTTTGTAGCGACTACTTCTTGAAAACAATGTGATATTGATATGGGACTTTTTCTAAAATGATCAGCATGACATGATGTTGATCCTTGTCAAAAATCGTTTTGATTCAACGTTAAACATGGCTGCCAGCGGCCATCTTTGTTTACATAGAGTTATATAGTAAAAACTTGTAGCGACTACTCCTCTGAAACTACTTGACGGATTGTCATGAAACTTTACAGGAATGTTGCTCTTGATGTCTAATTGATCCTAGCAAAATTTCAGGTCTGCCAGAAATTCAAGATGGCCGTCACAGCTAAAAATAGATTTTTAGCTCTACTGATCAGAGATCAGCAGAGCTTATGCCGTGGTGCGGCGTCCGTCGTTCGTCCGTCCGTCTGTCCGTTAACTTTTTTTTTGTAGCGACTACTCCTCTGAAACTACTGAATGGATTTTCATGAAACTTTACCGAAATGTTGCCCATGAAGTCTAGTTGATCCTAGCAAAAATTCATGTAGATGTGAAATCCAAGATGGCCGCCAAATCTAAAAATAGGTTTTTAAAAAACAAGTTTGTAGCGACTACTTCTTAAAAACTCTAAGGGATATTGCTATGGGACTTTTTCTAAAATGATCAGCATGACATGATGTTGGTCCTTGTCGAAAATCGTTTTGATTGGACGTTAAACATGGCTGCCAGCGGCCATCTTTGTTTACATAGAGTTATATAATGAAAACTTGTAGCGACTACTCCTCTGAAACTACTTGACGGATTTTCACGAAACTTCACAGGAATGTTGCTCTTGATGTCTAATTGATCCTAGCGACATTTCAGGTTGGTCGGAAATTCAAGATGGCTGCCACGGCTAAAAATAGATTTAAGATAAATAAATTTGTAGCGACTACTTCTTGAAAACTGTAAGTGATATTGATATGGGACATTTTCTAAAATGATCAGCATGACATGATATTGGTCCTTGTCGGAAATCGTTTTGATAGACGTTAAACATGGCTGCCAGCGGCCATCTTTGTTTACATAGAGTTATATAATGAAAACTTGTAGCGACTACTCCTTTGAAACTACTTGGCGGATTTTCATGAAACTTCACAGGAATGTTGCTCTTGATGTCTTATTGATCCTAGCAAAATTTCAGATCGGCCAGAAATTCAAGATGGCCGCCACAGCTAAAAATAGATTTTAAAAAAATAAGTTTGTAGCGACTACTTCTTGAAAACTATAAGTGATATTGATATGGGACTTTTTCTAAAATTATCAGCATGACATGATGGTTATCCGAGTCGAACATTATTTTGATTCAATGTTAAACATGGCTGTCAGCGGACATCTTTGTTTACATAGAGTTATATAATGAAAACTTGTAGCGACTACTCCTCTGAAACTACTTCACGGATGTTCATGAAACTTCACAGGAATGTTGCTCTTGATGTCTAATTGATCCTAGCAAAATTTCAGGTCGGCCGGAAATTCAAGATGGCCGCCACTGCTAAAAATAGATTTTCAAAAAACAAGTTTGTAGCGACTTCTTCCTGAAAACAAAATCAATCAGTAGAGCTTCAAGGTCATTGACCTCTTGTTAAAAAATAAGTTTGTAGCGACTACTTCTTGAAAGCTATAAGTGATATTGATATGGGACTTTTTCTAAAATGATCAGCATGACATGATGTTGATCCTTGTGGAAAATTATTTTGATTCGACGTTTAACATGGCTGCCAGTGGCCATCTTTGGTTACATAGAGTTATATAGTAAAAACTTGTAGCGACTACTCCTCTGAAACTACTTGACTGATGTTCATGTCTAGTTGATCCTAGAAAAATTTCAGGTTGGCCGGAAATTCAAGATGGCCACCACAGCTAAAAATAGATTTAAAATAAATAAGTTTGTAACGACTACTTCTTCAAAACTATAAGAGATATTGATCATTTCTAAAATGATCAGTATGACATGATGTTGGTCCTTGTCGAAAATCGTTTGATTTGACTTTAAACATGGCTACCAGCGGCCATCTTTGTTTACATAGAGTTATATAATGAAAATGGCGACTACTCCTCTGAAACTATTTGACGGATTTTCATGAAACTTCACAGGAATGTTGCTCTTAATGTCTAATTGATCCTAGCAAAATGTCAGGTCGGCCGGAAATTCAAGATGGCCGCCACGGTTAAAAATAGATTTTCAAAAAACAAGTCTGTAGCGACTACTTCCAGAAATCAAAATCAATCAGTAGAGCTTCAAGGTCATTGACCTCTTGTTCAAATACAACTTTGTAGCGACTACTTCCTGAAAACTATAAGTGATATTGATATGGGACTTTTTCTAAAATGATCAGCATGACATGATGTTGGTCGTTGTCAAAAATCGTTTTTGATTCGACGTTAAACATGGCTGCCAGCGGCCATCTTTGTTTACATAGAGTTATATAGTAAAAACTTGTAGCGACTACTCCTCTGAAACTACCTCGCGGATTTTCATGAAACTTTACAGGAATGTTGGTCTTGATGTGTAATTGATCCTAGCAAAATTTCAGAACCACAGCTAAAAATAGATTTTTAAAAAATAAGTTTGTAGCGACTACTTCTTGAAAACTAGAAGTGATATTGATATGGGACTTTTTCTAAAATGATCAGCATGACATGATGTTGATCTGAGTCGAACATTATTTGGATTCGACTTTAAACATGGCTGCCAGTAGCCATCTTTGTTTACATAGAGTTATATAGTAAAAACTTGTAGCGACTACTCCTCTAAAACTACTTGACAGATGTTCATGAAACTTCACAGGAATGTTGCTCTTGATGTCTAGTTGATCCTAGCAAAATTTTAGGCTGGCCGGAAATTCAAAATGGCCGCCATGGCTAAAAATAGATTTAAAATAAATAAATTTGTAGCGACTACTTCTTGAAAACTGTAAGTGATATTGATATGGGACATTTTCTAAAATTATGTCATGTTGATCCTTGTCGAATTTTTACGATGCAACTTCAAACATGGCCGCTAGCGGCCATCTTTGTTTACATGGATTTATATAGTAAAAACTTGTAGCGACTACTCCTCTGAAACTACTTGACACATTTTTATGAAATTTTACAGGAATGTTGCTCTTGATATCTAATTGATCTCAGAATTTTTTTAGGCCGGCCGGAAATTCAAGATGGCCTCCATGGCTAAAATCAGATTTTTTTAAAAACAATTTGTAGCTACTACTTCTTGAAAAGTGTAAGTGATATTGATATCAGCATGACAAGATGTTGATCCTTGTCGAAAATTATTATGATTCAACATTAAACATGGCTGCCAGTGGCCATCTTTGTTTACCTAGAGTTATATAGTAAAAACTTCAACTTGTAGCGACTACTCCTCTGAAACTACTTCACATTTTTTTATGAAACTTCACAGGAATGCTGATCACCTAGATATCAAAATCTATCAGTAGAGCTTCAAGGTCATTGACCTCTTGTTATTACTTGCATTTCTCAAACAGTTTCCAATGGGGTTGTTCACAAACTTCATATACACATAACAACTGATGACATTATGTCGTTCTGCATCACACATTGTTGATTGCCTAATTTATTACAGAATAATAACCCTTTGACTTGAATTTTTCACTAAAATATTGTATAATGTTGCAACCCGAACGAAAAATGTATCATTCCTACACAAGACATTTCAAGAATATTTAGCTGCATTATTTATTCCACTCTATTATGAAATTCGTGCGGCTTTCACTTCAAAAGATTTCATGGATTGTTATTACTCTTGACATACAGTTCACACGTGATGATACAATATGTCTCTGCATCAACGGTTTTCGATTCTTCAATCTTTTTTACAGAATTATGGACATTTAATTTACTTAAAATGTTTTTCACAATAAGAAATTAAGTAGTATTTTAGACATTTATTATTATTGATTTTGCCCATTCTTATCGGCTATATAAAAAAGTGTGGGTATTCCTCACCTTCAGTAATAGTCCTAATTTCACACTGGCGAGAGTGGGCAGCGAGCAGTGGGCAGCGAGCGGAAGGATTTGTTTCCACTGATTTGAAAGAATGGCCTCATTGATAGAATTTATGTTTGGTTTGTAGTTTTACCTTGGTGAGAGGTAGACTTATATTGTTTTTAGGATCAGTAGGTCAAAGGTCAAGGTCATTGTGATGTATTACTGAAAATTGTTTTTTTCCCAGTAAAACGAAATGTATGGATTGAATTCATATTTTGTAAGTCAAAGGTCAAAGTCATTGTGACCTTTTAATGTAAATTTATTTCTGCTCATTTAAAACAGAACTGCTGCTTGCATTAAGTTCATACTTAGTGCTGTAGTTATAAATTGGTGAGAGGTAGACCACTGGTGATTTTTCTGAAAATTGGTCCCATTTTCTCCAATTTAAAAAAAAGCAGCTGCATGGATTTCATTTATAGATTAGCTAATTCTATACCTGTTGTAGGCAATTTGCTTCTAAGGTACTTTTTGATTGACTTCCTGGGTAGAACCAGTACTAAGCAATGCAGATAAAGCGTCTTGCTCAGAGACACAACACATGTGGTTGTGGCGGGGATCAAACCCATGACTTTTGGATCTTGGATCCAACGCTCTACCACTAGACCACAGCGCTCCACTAGTTTATGTTTGTTTATTTATAAGTTTGTGAGAGGACGACCCTGATTGAATAAAGGGTAAATAGGTAAAAGGTCATCGTCACTGTGAACTTTGTCTAAAAAATTGTTTACACTCATTTAAAAGAGAACAGTTGCAGGGATTAATTTCTTATAACTGGTTAACCCTTATTGACTTGAGGGTTAATAGGTTATACAAATTTGTTCCCGCTCATTTTAAAGGAAGCATCTGCATGGATGGTGTGTAGTTTTATCTTGGTAAGAGACCCTTATTGGTTTTGGGGCATCAAAGGTCAAGGTCACTGTGGTCTGTGACTTGAGCTTGTGGACTGGCAGTTTCTGTTCGTATAAAGAAAACAACTGAATAGATGGATTCTAATTCATACACACGGTTGTTACTTATCACTAGACCTTGGATTCACAGGTGTTAAAAGCAATTCCATGCCTATGATCAACGTACATTGTGTCAGTTTTCAACAGTCATTTTTGTATCGCCCACAAAAGTGGGTATTGAGACACAGCAGTCACTTTTCCGGCGGCGGCATTTTAAATCAACTATATCTCACCAAACGCTGCTCGAATTTTTCTGAAACTTTGTCAGATGCTTTGTTGGGTCAAGGGACATCACGTAATGCCACAATTACCAAGGTCAAGGTCATATTTTGCACCATTTTCCCAAAACTTAACCTTGGTTAGCTAAGTTAACCTCAGTTAACTGTATGTGATTGCCTCACTTTATGTTTTTGCTACTTGGTCATATGTATGGTTGGCATTGGCGGACATCACTGAACGACAAAAATTTCCAAGGTCAAAGTCATATTTTGCTTATTTTCCCCAAACTTAACCTTGGTTAGGTAACTTAACCTCAGTAAACTTTACGTGATTGCCTCACTTTATGTCTTTTATACTTGGTCATATGTATTGTTGGCATTGGGGGACATTGCTGAATGACAAAAAATACCAAGGTCAAGGTCATATTCTCAGACACTCTCAGACCAAAAATAGAATTACATTAACTATTAACAATCCATACTCAGTATTGTGCAACGGCTGAAATTAAAATAACGTAGTTCATGTAGTAAGTCAGGATTTGTCATGTGAATATTGAATACTCATAACATATTGATATATTTCAGAATTCAGGAGTTTACATCATGGCTGAGCATATGTATAGCAAGTTGGTTTATTTCAGAACTCGGGAGTCTATATCAAGGCTGAGCATATGTATAACATGCTGGTTTATTTCAGAACTCAGGAGTCTGTATCAAGGCTGAGCATATGTATAACATGTTGGTTTATTTCAGAACTCGGGAGTCTATATCAAGGCTGAGCATATGTATAACATGAAGGATGTGTGGTCCAAAATACAGGCTGTGGTAACTATGTTTGTTAATATAGATACATCCAAACTTCCAGTCTTCACAAAGGTCGTGATACTTTGTTTTACAAATCTGGATGTTTGGGCTTGAATATCACATATAGCTCATCTCAGTAAGGATTCAAACATATTTTTTAACCCTTAACCCCCTATATATATATATATAATGGACTGTTTTTTCTTTGAATTAAGACCATTTCATTTATGGTGACAAAGGGGTGTTTTGGGGAAAATGACTGATCAGCAGACATTGTAAACCCTGATCAGCCTGCAAGTTATTCACATGCTGATCTGGGTTTACAATGAACGCAAAGGCTATTATAGTTGTGCTTAACGAGTTAGGGGTTAACAACATAGTCGGTCTACAATGTCTTCTCAAGTGCTACTTATAGCTTACACTGCAATGCTACATACTGACATGTCCTGTAAATAATATGATGGAAAATCTCATTATGCTACTGATAAAAATGGATAGCAAAAAAAGAAAGAAAGGAGCTGCATACCATTATTCTCTATATGTATTTTGATGTTTGCATGGCAGTCATATAAAGTACATTATACAAATATTTTGAATTTTGCGACAGTATATCAGTCGTTAATGGTCATACATTTTGCTTAAGAGTGATGCGTTAGGCGAGCCATTAGACACAACCTTTGCCGAGCCATTAGACATGACCTTAGCAGAGCCATTAAACACGACCTTAGCCAAGCCATTAAACACGACCTTAGCCGAGCCATTTTATACGATTTGCGAATATTAAACAACTGATATACCATCGCAAAAGTCAAAATTTCAATACTAGTTAAACCATTTCTAATGCATTTCATTGTTTTCGACAGTTTTACTCACAAACATATTGAAATAAAACTAAATGACTTCATGTTTTTGATAGTTTAACGTCACATGAATGGATTTCAATGGATTATGCACTATTTAATAGTGTTGGGAATCGGCTGAAAATTCATGATCGATCATCAGCATATTTAACCGACCGATGATTGATCATTAGGTAATCGATTAAACATGGCTGCTATAAAAGACAAGTGCAAGCCTTTTTCAGACTATAATGAAGAAAAGAATCGCATTATAACAAGTATGTTCCGACAATAAAGGAACTGAATGAAACTGACCAACATATATTTTAAAAACAAGTGTTGATATCCACTATAAATATTGATTACTTGTTGCAAAATTATAACTCATTTATTTTCTTGTATATTTTAGTACAAGAGAATGAAATAAACCTTAATTTTCAACAACCGAGTAAAGTCGATCATGAAAAATTGTAATCGATCAATTAGATCAAAGGTATAACTGATCAATGATCGATCAAATCGATTAATCGGAACAACACTACTATTTAATAATTGCAAATGTGTGAATGCCAACCAGTCGGATTGTTGGATTTTTGGCAAGTGCGTTGGAAAAGTAGTTAATACCCTGGTAATGATATATTCAGTGCCGATAATGACCTGGATATACATGTATATATTCTACATTTTAGATACAGCTGCTTCTTGGCGAATACCTGGATATTCGTAATACGGAGAAATCACGGCAGCAGGCTCCAAGTAACTTTGACGAGGCAAATCTTGATATTGGTGTATACTTCGCTAAAAAGAGACCACAGAAATCTAAAAAGGTAACTGAACAATTTTTTCTTGCATACCGGACAAGGATATCCGTCATTTACCGGCCTAGATATTTCCATCTCACCCTAGGGTCGAGATAAAATTCACGCACGCCAACATCCGGTATGCAGGTCAACATGCAAAACGTTAGGAGCTGGCGGCGTCAACGCACAATATGTCCCTGATATGCAAGAAAAAGAATCTATCATGGGTATTCGGTACAGATAGGGAATTCCAACCCTCGGTATAAGTGTTTTAATCGGAACCCCGGCAGAGCCTCGTTTCCGATAAAAACACTTATACCGAGGGTTGGAATTCCCTATCTTCACCGGATACCCATGAAAGATTCTTATAATCTTATCCTGGCTTAAAATTCATTTACATGACTCATAAGAACACTTAAAATATACCATTCATAATTCATTACAAGTAAAAAATAAAATGTTAAACAACTGATTAATCAATTAGTGATATTATAAGGGGAAATATTTGCTAAGGATCACTTTTATTCTTCCATATACTTTTATTAGAAATTAATTCACAATAAGGATATTAATTTCATTGATACTTCAACAATTCCACAATTTGAATCCAGTCATGAGATCACATGACCATACACTGCCCTAAATAATTTCATGTAAATTAGAAATAATGCTATTTATTTCAGCAAGAAATTTAGACTGCAAAAAAGTGATCTTTAGCAAATTTTGAGTAGTATATTTTTAGCTCTACTGATCAGAGATCAGCAGAGCTTATGCCGTGGTGCGGCGTCCGTCGTCCGTCTGTCTGTCCGTCTGTCTGTAAACTTTTTTTTGTAGCGACTTCTCCTCTGAAACTACTCAATGGATTTTCATGAAACTTTACAGAAATGTTGCCCATGAAGTCTAGTTGATCCTAGCAAAAATTCATGTTGATGTGAAATCCAAGATGGCCGCCAGATCTAAAAATAGGTTTTTAAAAATTAAGTTAGTAGCGACTTCTTCATGAAAACTATAAGTGATATTGATATGGGACTTTTTCTTAAATGATCAGCATGACATGATGTTGGTCCTTGTCGAAAATCGTTTTAATTCGACGTTAAACATGGCTGCCAGCGGCCATCTTTGTTTACATAGAGTTATATAATGAAAACTTGTAGCTACTACTCCTCTGAAACTACTTGACAGATTTTCATGAAACTTCACAGGAATGTTGCTCTTGATGTCTAATTGATCCTAGCAAAATTTCAGATCGGCCAGAAATTCAAGATGGCCGCCACAGCTAAAAAATTAGATTTTTTAAAAAAGAAGTTTGTAGCGACTACGTCTTGAAAACTATAAGTGATATTGATATGGGACTTTTTGTAAAATGATCAGCATGACATGATGGTTATCAGAGTTAAACATTATTTTGATTCGACGTTAAACATGGCTGTCAGCGGCCATCTTTGTTTACATAGAGTTATATGATGAAAACTTGTAGCGACTACTCCTCTGAAACTACTTGACGGATTTTCATGAAACTTCACAGGAATGTTGCTCTTGATGTCTAATTGATCCTAGCAAAATTTCAGGTCGCCCGGAAATTCAAGATGGCTGCCATGGCTAAAAATAGATTTTCAAAATACAAGTTTGTAGCGACTACTACTTGAAAACTATAAGTGATATTGATATTGGACTTTTTGTAAAATGATCAGCATGACATGATGTTGGTCCTTGTCAAAAATTGTTTTGATTCAACGTTAAACATGGCTGCCAGCAGCCATCTTTGTTTACATAGAGTTATATAGTAAAAACTTGTAGCGACTAATCCTTTGAAACTACTTGGCAGATTTTCATGGAACTTTACAGGAATGTTGCTCTTAATGTTTAATTTATCCTAGCAAAATTTCAGATCGGCCAGAAATTCAAGATGGCCGCCACAGCTAAAATTAGATTTTTTAAAAAAGAAGTTTGTAGCGACTACGTCTTGAAAACTATAAGTGATATTGATATGGGACTTTTTGTAAAATGATCAGCATGACATGATGGTTATCAGAGTTAAACATTATTTTGATTCGACGTTAAACATGGCTGTCAGCGGCCATCTTTGTTTACATAGAGTTATATAATGAAAACTTGTAGCGACCATTCCTGTGAAACTACTTGACGGATTTTCATGAAACTTCACAGGAATGTTGCTCTTGATGTCTAATTGATCCTAGCAAAATTTCAGGTCGGCCGGAAATTCAAGATGGCCGCCACGGCTAAAAATAATTTTTCAAAAAACAAGTCTGTAGCGACTACTTCCTGAAATCAAAATCAATCAGAAGAGCTTCAAGGTCATTGACCTCTTGTTGTTTACAATTTCTGTTAAAGCCATAATAATAATAATAATAATAATAATAGTCTGTATTTAAAGTCAGCAAGGCACATGTATATATAACAATTAACATAAGCTGATTTTGGCCAATAGTAACTGTTCTTATTCCTATTTCAGGTGTCGCTGTTCCGATTCGATGCATCGATACATGCCCTCAGTACTAACAGCTATATAGAGGATACTCGTCAGTTTGATGTAAGTAGTACGCACCTCTCTCAAAATATCGTCTGTTGTCCCTTTTCCTGTAGAAGCATAATATTGAAATAAAATAGACCTTTACTTAAGTGATTATGGCCTATGGTATTAATGATCTTGTTATAACGCGAGAAAGTGTAGATTCTTACAGATGACGGGAGGTATACAGTACTGGTTCTACCTAGGAATAAGTGGGTGATCTGCCTCCACCACACAACATAGCCTAAAATGTGCTAAAATGATGTATAACACACAATTGTAACTTATCTTAATGTTAATTTTGATATTAATTCAAAAAAATAAATTATTTTCTATATTTTATACAGAAAAAAATAGATCGAATTTTATTAGATTTTCTAATACATAAATGTTTTCTGCAGTTATTTAACACGTCATTTCTTACTTTAAATGCATAGCAAGATAACAGTGGGTGGTGTTAGGTTCAGCATAGCAAGATAACAGTGGGTAGTGTTAGGTTCAGTATAGTAATATAACAGTGGGTGGTGTTAGGTTCAGCATAGCAAGATAACAGTGGGTGGTGTTAGGTTCAGCATAGCAAGATAACAGTGGGTGGTGTTAGGTTCAGCATAGCAAGATAACAGTGGGTGGAGTTAGGTTCAGCATAGCAAGATAACAGTGGGTAGTGTTAGGTTCAGTATAGTAATATAACAGTGGGTGGTGTTAGGTTCAGCTTAGCAAGATAACAGTGGGTGGTGTTAGGTTCAGCATAGCAAGATAACAGGGGGTGGTATTAGGTTCAGCGATAACAGTGGGTGGTGTTAGGTTCAGCATAGCAAGATAACAGTGGGTGGTGTTAGGTTCAGCATAGCAAGATAACAGTGGGTGCAGTTAGGTTCAGCATAGCAAGATAACAGTGGGTGGAGTTAGGTTCAGCATAGCAAAATAACAGTGGGTAGTGTTAGGTTCAGCATAGCAAGATAACAGTGGGTGGTGTTAGGTTCAGCATAGCAAGATAACAGTGGGTGGTGTTAGGTTCAGCATAGCAAGATAACAGTGGGTGGTGTTAGGTTCAGCATAGCAAGATAACAGTGGGTGGTGTTAGGTTCAGCATAGCAAGATAACAGTGGGTGGAGTTAGGTTCAGCATAGCAAAATAACAGTGGGTAGTGTTAGGTTCAGCATAGCAAGATAACAGTGGGTGGAGTTAGGTTCAGCATAGCAAAATAACAGTGGGTAGTGTTAGGTTCAGCATAGCAAGATAACAGTGGGTGGTGTTAGGTTCAGCATAGCAAGATAACAGTGGGTGGTGTTAGGTTCAGCATAGCAAGATAACAGGGGGTGGTATTAGGTTCAGCGATAACAGTGGGTGGTGTTAGGTTCAGCATAGCAAGATAACAGTGGGTGGTGTTAGATTCAGCATAGCAAGATAAAAGTGGGTGATGTTAGGTTCAGCATAGCAAGATAACAGTGGGTGGTGTTAGGTTCAGCGTAGCAAGATAACAGTGGGTGGTGTTAGATTCAGCGTAGCAAGATAACAGTGGGTGGTGTTAGGTTCAGCGTAGCAAGATAACAGTGGGTGGTGTTAGGTTCAGCGTAGCAAGATAACAGTGGGTGGTGTTAGGTTCAGCGTAGCAAGATAACAGTGGGTGGTGTTAGATTCAGCATAGCAAGATAACAGTGGGTGGTGTTAGGTTCAGCATAGCAAGATAACAGTGGGTGGTGTTAGGTTCAGCGTAGCAAGATAACAGTGGGTGGTGTTAGGTTCAGCATAGCAAGATAACAGTGGGTGTTGTTAGGTTCAGCATAGCAAGATAACAGTGGGTGGTTTTAGGTTCAGCATAGCAAGATAACAGTGAGTGGTGTTAGGTTCAGCGTAGCAAAATAACAGTGGGTGATGTTAGGTTCAGCATAGCAAGATAACAGTGGGTGGTGTTAGGTTCAGCATAGCAAGATAACAGTGGGTGGTGTTAGATTCAGCGTAGCAAGATAACAGTGGGTAGTGTTTGGTTCAGCATAGCAAGATAACAGTGGGTGGTGTTAGATTCAGCATAGCAAGATAAAAGTGGGTAGTGTTAGGTTCAGCGTAGCAAGATAACAGTGGATGGTGTTAGATTCAGCGTAGCAAGATAACAGTGGGTAGTGTTAGGTTCAGCGTAGCAAGATAACAGTGGGTGGTGTTAGGTACAGCATAGCAAGATAACATTGGGTAGTGTTAGGTTCAGCATAGCAAGATAACAGTGGGTAGTGTTAGGTTCAGCGTAGCAAGATAACAGTGGGTGGTGTTAGGTACAGCATAGCAAGATAACATTGGGTAGTGTTAGGTTCAGCATAGCAAGATAACAGTGGGTAGTGTTAGGTTCAGCGTAGCAAGATAACAGTGGGTGGTGTTAGGTTCAGCATAGCAAGATAACAGTGGGTGGTGTTAGGGTCAGCATAGCAAGATAACAGTGGGTGATGTTAGGTTCAGCGTAGCAAGATAACAGTGGGTGGTGTTAGGTTCAGCATAGCAAGATAACAGTGGGTGGTGTTAGATTCAGCGTAGCAAGATAACAGTGGGTAGTGTTAGGTTCAGCGTAGCAAGATAACAGTGGGTGGTGTTAGGTTCAGCATAGCAAGATAACAGTGGGTGGTGTTAGGGTCAGCATAGCAAGATAACAGTGGGTGATGTTAGGTTCAGCGTAGCAAGATAACAGTGGGTGGTGTTAGGTTCAGCATAGCAAGATAACAGTGGGTGGTGTTAGATTCAGCATAGCAAGATAACAGTGGGTGGTGTTAGGTTCAGCATAGCAAGAAAACAGTGGATGGTGTTAGGTTCAGCATAGCAAGATAACAGTGGGTGGTGTTAGATTCAGCATAGCAAGATAAACGTGGGTGGTGTTAGATTCAGCGTAGCAAGATAACAGTGGGTGATGTTAGGTTAAGCATAGCAAGATAACAGTGGGTGATGTTAGGTTCAGCATAGCAAGATAACAGTGGGTGGTGTTATGTTCAGCATAGCAATATAACAGTGGGTGGTGTTAGGTTCAGCATAGCAAGATAACAGTGGGTTGTGTTAGGGTCAGCATAGCAAGATAACAGTGGGTGATGTTAGGTTCAGCGTAGCAAGATAACAGTGGGTGGTGTTAGGTTCAGCATAGCAAGATAACAGTGGATGGTGTTAGGTTCAGCATAGCAAGATAACAGTGGGTGGTGTTGGATTCAGCATAGCAAGATAAAAGTAGGTGGTGTTAGATTCAGCGTAGCAAGATAACAGTGGGTGATGTTAGGTTAAGCATAGCAAGATAACAGTGGGTGATGTTAGGTTCAGCATAGCAAGATAACAGTGGGTGGTGTTATGTTCAGCATAGCAATATAACAGTTGGTGGTGTTAGGTTTTAACTAACAATCAGAATTATAATAAGGGCCCCTAACCTCCTGGAATGGATCTAGCTTGACATAAACCCTCTGGAACTTTTTTTTAGCCTGTTTGAGTAGCAAATCCAGGCTTATAGTTCGGCGATTTTTCGTCTGTCCGTCAATTGTCTGTCCATCTACGCCTTTTGACATTTTGGAATTGTTGGAAAGCTTTGAAACTTGGCACACATGTTCATTCTCATGACACAATGTCAATGTCAAGAACGATAACTCTGTCATTCTCTGTCATTTATTTTACCTGAATTATTCCCCCTTTTTACTTAGATTTTAAAGTTAAAATGTTGAATGCACAATCCGGCATCGCACCACTGTTGGTGCTTCACTTGTTATCTTAAAGGGACACATGGCAATATTGAAGATAAAATTAGCGTCTGGATTTATTTATCTGATATCATTTTAACTTTAAACCTGCTTGCATATAATTAAATAAAATTTTGAGTTTTCAATTTTTCATCTTATTCTACCAGAGGTTTAAATATATTATTGGTGCAATATAATCAACAGTTAATAATATGGTGGTGGGTGCAATATAATCAACAGTTAATAATATGGTGCCGGGTGCAATATAATCAACAGTTAATAATACGGTGCCGGGTGCACTATATATAATCAACAGTTAATAATATGGTGCCGGGTGCAATATAATCAACAGTTAATAATATGGTGCCGGGTGCAATATAATCAACAGTTAATAATATGGTGCCGGGTGCACTATATATAATCAACAGTTAATAATATGGTGCCGGGTGCACTATATATAATCAACAGTTAATAATATGAAAACTAATTTGCTTTATACTATTATTTTAATAATATTAATGATTGAACAAATGCAAGTTAT
Source organism: Cyrtodaria siliqua (assembly GCA_037043455.1). NCBI lineage: Eukaryota > Metazoa > Mollusca > Bivalvia > Adapedonta > Hiatellidae > Cyrtodaria > Cyrtodaria siliqua. Next base: position 36,049 of record JAWPHD010011675.1, read on the forward strand.
GTAGAAAAAATAACGGAATGCCATGAGTTTTAAAGAATCAAGATTGCCATGTGTCCCTTTCAGTCAGATATTTAAAATGTCAAACATTTATAAGAGCATTCAAATATATGAATAATTTAAATATATTTTGGAAAAAACAAACATTTTGATCTATCATATGTCATCAACACACCTGTAAGTATAGATTATTATACCTTACTGTAAACACTCCATGTACAATCCCCATACCCTGACGGGTTGATATTTCACGCTGTCACCTTCAACGCGTCATAGCGGGTGATAGTGCAAAATATCAACCTGATAGCTTTTTGAAAAGCTCAATTTTTTTCTTCATTCGGTTGACATTACATTCTCAGGTTGATAATATCTACTGGCACCCTCAAGAGGATGTGATATTTACGTTTTTGTTTCTTGTTTCAGAGCGAGTTGTTTGGAGGCGGTACTATCCATATTGATGCACCAAAACATGTGTTTGTCTGCAAGCCTTCTGTTGACAATATCAAAGGTAAACATTTCCTGCAGGATATAAATATGAATGAAATTGTTTGATATTAAATGTGGTATATTGGACAGGAGTTGCTTTGAAAGTAATTTTTACATTATTTCAAGAAGAAGACTCAAAGTTTTGTCAGCAATTTACTTCAATAATGTGTTTGAATCCCACTATGAGCTCGACTTGTAACTGAGGAAGTGTTAATTCGCAATGGATGGCGGGAGGTGTACAGTACTGGTTCTACCCAGGAAAAGTGGGTGCTCTGCCTCCATCACAAAAAATCGACCGTCGTATATAACCTTACATGTGTTGAATATGACGTAATACACCATACAAACAAACAATTTTACTTCAGTAATGAAAAAAAGACACTTTGTACCATAATTAGCCATTTGGATAGAATATTTTCGTGGGGAAGAGGGCGGAGGGCTGTGGTACTAAAGCTGTAAAGGTTGTGGGGTCTATAATCTATAAAAGCCTGAAATTGACCTTGAAGATGAAGTTTCCCTCATACATGCCAAGGATTGAAAATGCCCGTTTCTTGTCAATCTCACTGGAATACCACGCCTGTATCAATCTCACTAAAATCAGACCCTTTATCACGCTACGATACTCTTCGCTACTAGGATCTGATAACTTTGCATTAAGGTCACGTCAGATTGACCTTACGATTAGCCAATCAGATTTGAGCCTGCAAAATTGTTCGGTATTGACAGCTTCACTGCGCATGTCTCAGTAAAACGCTGTGGAGCAGTCTACGCTTGGTATTGAAAGAGACATTATTCGTAACTTTTAGCTTATGAAAAAAACATAATACACCAATCAATATTGAATATTTACTGAAAAAAAAGGAAAAAAAGAGATTGATGAAATTTAATAATGGTACAAAAAAAAAAAGTGTGGGTTCAATATGACACTCTTGGGTCAGTGGTAGAGTACGCTATCAACAGCTAATCGGGCCACATGTACTATGGCATACTATTAAGGCTCTCTAATTTCGTAATAATTTCGACATGACAGCACCCATGATTTTCTTCGTATCTTGATGTAAAACATGCCATTAGTGCATTTCTTTGAATTTATCGTGCAATAACACAGCAATAACAAAGACTTTATCTTTATTCGGATATAGATTTGTTTTATGTAGATTTTTGTTTGTTCAGTTCACTCGAATGTCATCTGAAGTGCATATGAAACGCGTGATTTCATTGGTTGAATTTAGTTGATCTTCTCATGAATATTGATTAGATGAAAGGTCGATCTTATGTGACCTCACAGGCAATGTGGTCAGATCCAATAGCGGAGAGTATCAAATCATAGTTAGGATATGATTTCATTGAGATTTGTTTCTTGTCTGACTACAACACTGTAACAGTTTACATAATGAATGTAAATCACATTAATACCAAGGCGTGATACAAGGTTTATTCATTTATGAACTTCTTTGCAAATTGCAGCCATTTTCAAGCCATTGCAGTGCTTCATCAGGGAAATAGAGTTGGCCACAGAATCTGGATCAGCGTGAGTAAATATTTGATATATTCAGGGTATATATGTGTTGCGATTTTCATCAAGTTTGATTTGAATGTTTGTTTCAATGAAATCTTGAACAATTTTTACAACAAGCAAAATAGGTGTGTGAGTTATTGCCTTTGATTATGTTGAAATAAGAAAATTTTAGATTGAGTAAGCGATAACTTGTGTATGCAGTTTTTCACCAAATTTTATTTGAATGTTTGTTTCAATTAGATCGTGGACAAGTCATGTTTAAGTTAACCCTTAACCCCCTACATATATATAATGGACTGTTCTGTCTTTGAATTAAGACCATTCCATTTATGTGACAAAGGGGTGTTTAAGGGTTAAGACTTAACTTTTGAGTGATTCTTTTCAGGATTTCCAGTCTACATGAGTTTTTGACAGATTTTATTGAGAAAATCTTTTTGGGGCATGTCCACTTTGTAGTGTCGAACAATATAAGTCTGGCAACCAAAGGTATGTATCAGGGTGTTCTTAATTAATAATAATATTATGTGGTGGGCAATGGTTTGGTGGTTACAAGGGTGAAAAGAAACTGTATCTAGCATGTGTATATACAATCAACAGAAGGCTATGAATCATTTATATACCAGGGTTTTTGGCTTGTGGTTTCTGAGCTTCATATATTTAAGTCCCCACTACCCGGTTTTGATCTTGTATAATGTGAACCTGATTTCTTATCTCTCATGGCATCTTATGAACTAATTTTGGAGAAAATTGTACAAAAAAAATCTCTTAACCTACATCAAAGCCCATCTCTTGACATCAAAATGGTGCTTCTACGTAGATTTATATATATTTTTATACAATATCTCAAGCTGTACCAATTTTAAATGAAATTGCAGGCCTGCCAAACCTGCAGATAAAATCCGGATTTTTCATTTGCTGTCCGGATTTAAGTGTACAATCTTCGGATTTTCCATCAAAACAATATGTTCATGTTTTACAGCTGTATTTTCACAGTTTATAAGCTATTTCCTGCATTGGTCATGTTATGCCCCATAGTGCAAATGAGGGTATTGAAAGGTGTCGAATCAATGGGGGTCATCAGAGAAATGCACTGAATGAATATACAATTAACACATAAGGACATAATTAATTCCTTCCGTGACATAACAACATGTGCAATAGCATCAGTATATCTCTTGCTTCTTTAATTGGTCAACCTAATTGAAATAACAAGTGTGAGGAACTAGCGACTCCTTCTGTATGATATCACTATAATACCTGCTGCCATGTGCGATGATTATAATTTAGGAGTTATGAAGACTTTTATTATCATGTAGAATATTTTCACTTTTATTAAAAAAACACAAAAAACTGTGATATAAATTAAACCAAGTCTTTCCAATTGAATGGTCTAATTACAAAGTCCTCACTCCCTGTAATCTATTGTTTTCTTTAACTATCAAACAATGCATAAGCATTAATTGGATCAATAATTTAAATTTGCGATTTAATTTTTTTTTGCGCAAAACCAAGTTGTGCGCTCAAATTTTCGTTTAAAAATGTTCCTCGCGAGCTTTAAATCAATTTTTAAAAGTCTCAGGATTTTAGATAAAAAGTTTTGGCAGACCTAAAATTGTGTATTTAAGGCAAGTCATCTATTACTTTTGGTGACAGATGGTTTAGGTATTTCACAGTGAATTTTATCATGACCTTGACCTTAAAACTGATTTTCATTCAATATCTGAAGTTATGTATGTTTCTTATTGGGTAGTTTTCAGTATGGCATAAGAATCATTTCCAATGCAGTACACTAATACATTATTATACCCCGCTTCATCCTGACAACATCAACATGATCATACTAAAGTATAAAAGTCAAGGTTACAGTCTTTGAGTTTTGAATGGGTTGTTCCCAAACTTCATATCGGTATACACATAACATTTGATGAACTTATGTCCCTCTACATCACATATTGTTGATTGCCTAATTTATTACAGAATTATGGCCCTTTGTTTGTCTTAGAATTTAAGTGGGGGTATTCATCACTTTCCGGGATAGTTCTAGGTTCAGTGGTTCCCTAAGGTTCTGTAAATCACAATTAAACCAAACAATATTCTTACCAAAATTTTAAGATTTTAATATGTTGTAGTGGGATTGATATTTTATACTGTGTTAAAGGTTGGGAGAATTTAGACAGGAGTTGTTAAAGGTTGGGAGAATTTAGACAGGAGTTGTTAAAGGTTGGGAGAATTTAGACAGTAGTTTGTTTTTTTCCTAACTCCGTTTTAACTAACACACTAGGTTACACTGACATTCATCTTGTATCTATAACATATTTAGAGATTATTTACTGAACATAAAGTCAAGGTCACTGTTACTATAAATAGAAACCACTGTTACTATAAATAGAAACCACTGTTACTATAACTTGAAACAATTCACTTCTCCATATAACAGTTGATGAGGAGGAAGGCTGTAAGTTTAAAAGTGATTTTCTTGTCTTGCAATTTTGTCAAATTTTACCAGTTTATAAGTCATTTATTGTCTCGCGATAGGTCAACTTTTACCAGTTTAGAAGTCATTTGTTGTCTCGCGATAGGTCAAATTTTACCAGTTTATAAGTCATTTTGTTGTCTTGCAAGTGTCAAAAGATAGAAAAGTTAATATTTCTTAATTTTCGGCGAGGTATTTCAAACTGTGTGCAAAAAAATAACCTCTGTTATTTTTATACCCCGTTCATGTTAGTTCAGTATAGGGTTTACATTTTTTTTTTTTAATAAAAATTAAGAAAGGTTTTCTCAAGCCTGCATCTACAGTTGTCTAAATTTTGACAGTATTAAAGGTAGTTTATCATTTTTAAATGTCTGGGTCAACAGGAAAGAGGGCCTTGAATTAAAGTAAAAGATACCAAAAATAAAAAAGTAACATTTGGCAAATTGCTTTATTTGTTTGCAATGAATGTCATTTTTGTTTTTATTCAGACATGAAGTGGTTACCATTTATTTGGCCATGTTATTTATTGTGACTTTATCAGAATTTATTTATATATTTTTGTATGTTTTTTTGCATATTTTTACTGTCTGTGTTTAATATTGTCGTGAAGATTCCTTTTCAGCCCACCCCAAGCATATAATTTGTTTGAAGTTTTGCGGCTATGACATTGTTAAAAAATTAACAGTGATTAAACAGTGTGGTTTTGATATGAAATTATTTACATAGAGGATCTAACATGCGTGTCTGATTAATATTGAATTTTTAATTGGATAAAAAAAGTATATGATGCAAGGATGTGCTGAACATCATATCAGTTTTATCCAATGAGTTTAATAAATTCTATATTAAATAGGCATGAAGGTGAGATTCTGTTTATCACATAACGCCAAAAGTGCCAAACAGTGTACATTTATTAATGAAGCTGCCTATATATACTGTGATGATATGATGTCGTTTGTTGCTTCCATCTTCTCCGTACCACACCGAGCATTTGGAAATTCCTCAATGATTTATGTAATCTGGTGTATTTAATGGTAACATAACTCAATGAGGCAATTTCAACTGCACAACTAGCTGAACGGAATACACCAAGGATGATTTAGCTTTCATTACAGTCCCTGGCCAGTTATGTGATACAGCATGTAATAATTAATTTCGTTTTAAACAAACCATGTTTACGTGGAAATATTAAAATCTAATTTGTTTTATTTCTCCTGCTTAGCTTAACTGATACATTAGGATATATTTTTCTTATATTGTTGTGACATCTAAATATAAATATTTTGTCGTGGATCACTTGTTCTTGCATACCAAATAAGGATATCGCATTTTACCTTAGTTCTAGAAAGTCAAATATTACGTATGGGGGCAGGTAAAAGTCTCGTGCCTCAATAAAATAAACAACTTCATGACGTCATTGTGTAATAAACGTAAAAAAACAAAAACATGATATTTTGTGACGTCAACACGCAAAATGTCGATGATATCCAAGAACAGAAAGCAATCTTGGGAATCGGGTTCAGACAGGAAATTCGAACTTTGGTGAAACTGTTTTAACTGGGAACTCTGCAGAACCTTGGTTCTGATAAAAGCAGTTATACTTTTTGTTGAACTTCCCAAACATCTGTGAAAAATGATTATAGGCTGTCCTTTGACATTGTGTAACCTTAACATATAGACAACGTTCGAGGGCTGAATGTGAAACAGTTGTAACTATACACTACTCAACTTTTATAATCGGTCACTTTTCAAAGAACAATATATTTTTTAATAATTCATATTTTCCTTTGAAATTTTAACTGGCATTGTTTAACAAATATCGCTAGCGATTTTTAAAACTTAATCTGCCTTGATTGGTCTAAAACCTTGTTGATAACCTTAATAAAATATTGGTATGTGTTTTGGTGATTTCCAGTTTTCAGTATTGGTGTTATTTTCAAAAAACCTGGCTGACCGATTATAAAAGTTGAGTAGTGTATATCAAGAATACATTATAGCATTGATCCCTCGAATTTCATGTGAAATAAACAGCCACAGAATTTTGTTTATTAATTTTAGCTCTGGATAATTCACACAAATAAAAAGTGTTCAAATGTGAATTTCATGGGGAAAAGCAAATAATTTGGCTTGAAATACACATTGGAGAAAATGGGAGTATAGAACACTGTCTTATTTAGGTCAGGTGGGAGCCCGTCTCGTGAAACCCTGTACACTTGTTGTCTTTTGTCCATTCTATTTAGTTTTGTGACATGTTTGTGTTATATTTGATTTCATCAGTTTTCATGCACAGTATGACCTATTTATGTGTCGACATTCCGTAAAATACCATTCATTCATTCATTGTGTAATATTTAATATTTCAGTCAGTGAAAGACGTGAATCGTTCTTTGATATTTTATTGAACCCTGAGCTGGTGGCAGCATTGTTTAGTAAGGGTTGCTTGTGACCTTCACCATTATTTCATGGGCTCGAAACATTACGGCTACTTTCATTGACCAACTGAATAAAGATCACATTCACATTTCCGTCAATCAATAATGAGCAGTCAATGCAAAAACTATTGTAACCCACCATATTCGACTTATTTACCGCACGGTGCGGTTAGTTTTTTCAAAGTAATTGTAAAAAGATGTGGTAAAATGGTCGTCTAATAAGCGCACACTAAATAAAAAGCTAAATCTGTAAAGATACGTACGCATTAACAGAGATTGGCACTAAAATCCCCTTGCATTTATCTTCTAATTTTGAGTAAACCAACAAAGCATAGAGAAGCAACAAACTCAAAAAGACACTACTTATCAATCGAATAAAAAAAAAGTAACCTGATAACAAAGTATTCTCAACTCTCTTTTTCTATCATATTACATGACAGAAAACTAGTATAATATTACTATTACTGTGCGCTTAATAGAACGAGAATTTGATGACTCAGAAATGCCCTTACTGTGCGGTTATAGGGGCATGTGTGGTAATTAGTACAAATATGGTATATATTATACAGTATATATTATACGGTATATATTATACGGTATATATTATACGGTATATGTTATACAGTATATATTATACGGTATATATTATACGGTATATATTATACGGTATATATTATACGGTATATGTTATACAGTATATATTATACGGTATATATTATACGGTATATGTTATACAGTATATATTATACAGTATATATTATACGGTATATATTATACAGTATATATTATACAGTATATATTATAAGACAAGAACAAGATACAATAGCTCTGCTTTAGCCGCTCATTTTGTGGGTAAATATATATAAAAAAAAAAAGAACATGTTAAAAAAAAGTCTGGATGTTTTAAATACATTTTACAACATACATTTGTTTTAGTTATTTGGGAGTTATCTCCCATGAAACACCTTAACCCGCTACATACATGACATATATATAATGGACAGTTCTTTCTTTGAATTAAGACCATTCCATTTATGTGACAAAGGGGTGTTTTGGAGAAATGACTGATGAGCAGACAGACATTGTAAACCCTGAGTTACTTGCAGGCTGATCTGGGTTTACAATGGACGCAAAGGCTATTGTAGTCAGCCTTAGCAGGCTAAGGGTTAATATTGTGATCTTATTAAATAGTACTTACGTTTTTAAAAAAAAAAGGGTTTATTAATGTAGTCCTTACTCTGATTTTTCTGTTGAGAGGTGGTGGGTGTTTAAAACATAGTACTTACCACAAAAGGGCTAAAAGGAATTAGTTTAAATAACTCTCTTGTTAAAATGTTCCAGACTTTGGGCTGTCTCTTTAGTTTACGGTTATGAAATGATGGTGAAGGTCGTGGATATCTTTCGTAGATATGACCGATGTGTCGTGTGCATTAATACATTAATATTCACATCCATATTGTATATCTGACTGCTGCCATCCCTATCTAATACTCCTTGGAATATTTATTTCTCACTTGCAGTGTTCACATTTTTGAGAGACTGGCCTTTAATTCCCCAACCATTCCTAAAGCTATTCTTAGACTTGAGCTCAAGTACTGAAAATTCGTTGACAAATATTTTCCATGACCTTCAAAGATAAACAAACGTAAGAAGTTGCTATTTATTTAGTATCATCATGTTTATACATAGCAACTTGTTATGAACATTTATTTTGTTAACTTATAGAAATATTTGTGATTGAAATTTGCATACTTGAGCTTAACTCTAAGAATATTCTCAAGAATGGTTGGGCGTAAATGGAGTTTCTACAATAGAATTTGCAGCAACTCTGCAGTTCAGGGTGAGAAGGTTCTAGGCCCATTTTCCATATTTTATCTCGATGTACATGGGAGATGAGCCTGGCATGTTCATGCCTGTAAGGCGCCATATAACCTTTTCATGTGTTGGTGCGCCTTAAAACCCCAATTCAATTCAATTCAGAATGGTTGGTGAATTCAAGGTTCTGGAGAATAAAGAGACACATTGCCATCTTTAGATAGTTATCAACCTTTAACGTTATCCTCGATTAATTAATTAATATGCAGATACTATTTGCTGCGGACTATTGAAATAATTCTAAATATTGATTTCCAAATGCAAGTTATATAGAAAAAGTAACGGGACTCCACAGAATATCAAGATTGCCATGTGTCCCTTTAATGGCTTTCCAATAAGAAGAATTATCTGATATTATTTTAGGGGGTTAAAGTTACACTGTTTTAATTGATATGGAACTTATTACATGCACTGTATGTAATTGGAGTAATGTCATTTTGTTCTGTATGGATATGTCAATAAATACACACTGTATGGATATGTCAATAAATACACACTGTATGGATATGTCAGTAAATACACACTGTGTGGATATGTCAGTAAATACACACTGTGTGGATATGTCAGTAAATACACACTGTATGGATATGTCAATAAATACACACTGTATGGATATGTCAATAAATACACACTGTGTGGATATGTCAGTAAATACACACTGTATGGATATGTCAATAAATACACACTGTATGGATATGTCAATAAGTATGGATATGTCAGTAAATACACACTGTATGGATATGTCAATAAGTATGGATATGTCAGTAAATACACACTGTATGGATATGTCAATAAGTATGGATATGTCAGTAAATACACACTGTATGGATATGTCAATAAGTATGGATATGTCAATAAATACACACTGTATGGATATGTCAGTAAATACACACTGACATTATAAAGAGCATGAGATGTGTGACATTCATTTCTTCTTGGCTGCTTTGAGTCCACTCGAAGAAAAGCTGCATTCATGTTTTACTATTGTATGTTAGTTTAGCTTAAACTTTTGTGAAGAAATAAGATATTTCATTGAAAGTTGTTTGTACCCTATTTAGTATGTATAAAACTTCTGAAACTTCCTGCATGGCCATGATGTTGTACCTTAAGTTCTGTGGTCGAGGTAGATCCTTCCATAAAGAGGTTGAGCCTTTGTTGATTTAATAAAACTTCAAATTAAAAAGATGTTACTTTGAATCTTGAAGAATTGACTTGAAAATGTAAATATTTAATGAACACTTAACATTGTCAGCATAGTATAATGTGGAATATTGTGTGTTGTGCATTGAACACGTACATAACTATATATGTCACACGTACATAACTATATATGTCACTCTGAGTGCACATTTCTACTTTTGATGTGCTTAAAAATTCAAAAAGGTTTCTTTTAAAGCTGTAGACTCTGTATAAATAGTAACAATTCAAGGATTTAGAGTTCAGTTTTCACCTAAAATGTGTAGATATAAACTTGAACTCATTAGTCAATATTACTCAAGAAAGTATTACAGCGCTTATTATAAGTGAGTAAGGATGACAAGCTCGCAAAGTGGTGCAACTGAATGCGAGACTGTATAGCTTAAACATCTGCTTCAGTGACATATTAGTGTTCAACACAAAGTCTTATATAAAATCTTATATATATCGCTTTTCTATCGTGATTTTGCCTTTATCTTTATTTAGCAAAAGAGCTATGATTGTTGTCTGAATGTATTTGCCTTTTCAGCGTATCGTAATGACCGTATGTAGCCTGATTATGCACTTTGCTATGTGAAAGTATGACTACTGTATTTATTCTAATAAAAGTCCCTGGGAGGCGGGAGCAGTTGTAAAATAGTGTCGTTTAGTAAACTGACAATTTAAGGATTTTGTTGTAGATTATGGACTATAATGAGACAATACATGTCTGCCAGGGATTTATAATTTATAGGATTTATTGTGAAGCACCCAAAACAGCAGAGCTCCAGATTAGTGTTCATATCAAGGGTATTTCACCCCCTAAATAATTCTGCAATGCTGATTTTGAAATTTGTAAATGCTTTAGTTGTGTTGCCATTTTTATACTAGAATTGTATCAATGCTGATTTGTACTACCAATTTATATTTCCAAACTGATTTCCTAAAGAATTTTAATTCTGAAATTCCCCTAAAAAAAATCTCCGAAACAGTGCTTACTCCTTGTGTAAAATATTTCCTGCTGGAAGGAAACAAGCCCCTGCTGGGAGGAAACAAGCCCCGCATGATGATTGTTTGCAAGATTTGTAGCTCCCTTTGTAAATCAATCTGTTATTAAAAAAAATAAAAAATTCATTGAACTCTGGGCATATGATGAAAAATGGACTGCAAACCACTGTTCTCAATAGCTCAGTTGGTAGAGCAGTAGCATGGTAAGGATGAGGGCCTCAATAATGTCATGAAGGGAGACTATATTAGAATAAAAATGGTATATTTGTATTTTTCCCTTGATATTCTATAATTACATATGACAACATATTGCTATACTGCAGTTTTGCCCTTGCATACAGATGCATATGCTTTACATTGTGATACACTTTTCCTTAGCTATTGTTTGTAAGCATGGATTGTAAAACGGCTTTGAAAGTGACTTTTGCAATATTGTAGGGAATTGTAAATGTAAGGCATAGGTACATAAATCACACATTTTTAGTTCATAAATAATATTGATTAACTATGAAAACTGATTATGTCAAATTGTGTTTGTCTTATTTATAAATTCAATAAGTTCATGTTATGTGTGACATTTCAGAACAAGTTAACACTGGAATCTGTAAATTGGAATATAATCAAGTTGTTACATTTTAGTGCATGACGGAAGCTTTATACCGATACTTTGTTATATGTTTTGATGTGTTTATATATAACAATGTATGTTTATAGGTTATATGTTTATAGGTTTTATAATATGGTTTTAGGTTTTGATATGTTCAATATGTTTATATGTGAGGATGTTATTGAAGGTTTTGATGCCCTACGAAATGTGATAGACCATAAAACACAAAAGGAGCTTGGTGTACCCAGACCGTTACTTCAGGCAAGTACTGTATATAAACAATACCAGGCCCCTTATTAATTGGTTTACCCAGACCGTTACTTCAGGCAAGTACTGTATATAAACAATACCAGCCCCCTTATTAATTGGTGTACCCAGACCGTTACTTCAGGTAAGTACTCTATATAAACAATACCAGGCCCCTTATTAATTGGTGTACCCAGACAGTTACTTCAGACAAGTACTGTATATAAACAAAACCAGCCCCCTTATTAATTGGTGTACCCAGACCGTTACTTCAGGCAAGTACTGTATATAAAAAATACCAGCCCCTTTATTAATTGGTGTACCCAGACCGTTACTTCAGGCAAGTACTGTATATAAACAATACCATGTCCCTTATTAATTGGTGTACCCAGACCGTTACTTCAGGTAAGTACTCTATATAAGCAATACCAGCCCCCTTATTAATTGGTGTACCCAGACCGTTACTTCAGGTAAGTACTCTATATAAACAATACTAGCCCCCTTATTAATTGGTGTACCCAGACCGTTACTTCAGGTAAGTACTCTATATAAACAATACCAGGCCCCTTATTAATTGGTGTACCCAGACCGTTACTTCAGGCAAGTACTGTATATAAACAATACCAGCCCCCTTATTAATTGGTGTACCCAGACCGTTACTTCAGGTAAGTACTCTATATAATCAATACTAGGCCCCTTATTAATTGGTGTACCCAGACCGTTACTTCAGGTAAGTACTCTGTATAAACAATACCATGTCCCTTTTTAATTGGTGTACCCAGACCGTTACTTCAGGTAAGAACTCTATATAAACAATACTAGCCCCCTTATTAATTGGTGTACCCAGACCGTTACTTCAGGCAAGTACTGTATATAAACAATACCAGCCCCCTTATTAATTGGTGTACCCAGACCGTTACTTCAGGCAAGTACTCTATATAAACAATACTAGGCCCCTTATTAATTGGTGTACCCAGACCGTTACTTCAGGTAAGTACTCTATATCAACAATACAAGGCCCCTTATTAATTGGTGTACCCAGACAATTACTTCAGGCAAGTACTGTATATAAACAATACCAGCCCCCTTATTAATTGGTGTACCCAGACCGTTACTTCAGGCAAGTACTCTATATAAACAATACTAGGCCCCTTATTAATTGGTGTACCCAGACCGTTACTTCAGGTAAGTACTCTATATCAACAATACCAGGCCCCTTATTAATTGGTGTACCCAGACAATTACTTCAGGTAAGTACCGTATATAAACAATACCATGTCCCTTATTAATTGGTGTACCCAGACCGTTACTTCAGGCAAGTACTCTATATAAACAATACCAGGCCCCTTATTAATTGGTGTACCCAGACCGTTACTTCAGGCAAGTACTGTATATAAACAATACCATGTCCCTTATTAATTGGTGTACCCAGACCGTTACTTCAGGCAAGTACTCTATATAAACAATACCGGGCCCCTTATTAATTGTCGTACCCAGACCGTTACTTCAGGTAAGTACTCTGTATAAACAATACCAGGCCCCTTATTAATTGGTGTACCCAGACAGTTACTTCAGGCAAGTACTGTATATAAACAATATCATGTCCCTTATTAATTGGTGTACCCAGTCGTTACTTCAGGTAAGTACTCTATATAAACAATACCAGCCCCCTTATTAATTAGTGTACCCAGACCGTTACTTCAGGCAAGTACTCTATATAAACAATACCATGTCCCTTATTAATTGGTGTACCCAGACAGTTACTTCAGGCAAGTACTCTATATAAACAATACCAGCCCCCTTATTAATTGGTGTACCCAGACCGTTACTTCAGGCAAGTACTGTATATAAACAATACCAGCCCCCTTATTAATTGGTGTACCCAGACCGTTACTTCAGGTAAGTACTGTATATAAACAATACCAGGCCCCTTATTAATTGGTGTACCCAGACCGTTACTTCAGGCAAGTACTGTATATAAACAATATCATGTCCCTTATTAATTGGTGTACCCAGTCGTTACTTCAGGTAAGTACTCTATATAAACAATACCAGGCCCCTTATTAATTGGTGTACCCAGACAGTTACTTCAGGCAAGTACTGTATATAAACAATACCAGCCCCCTTATTAATTGGTGTACCCAGACCGTTACTTCAGGCAAGTACTCTAGATAAACAATACCATGCCCCTTATTAATTGGTGTACCCAGACCATAACTTCAGGCAAGTACTGTATATAAACAATACCAGGCCCCTTATTAATTGGTGTACCCAGACCATTACTTCAGGCAAGTACTGTATATAAACAATACCAGCCCCTTATTAATTGGTGTACCCAGACCGTTACTTCAGGTAAGTACTCTATATAAACAATACCAGGCCTCTTATTAATTGGTGTACCCAGACAGTTACTTCAGGCAAGTACTCTATATAAACAATACCAGGCCCCTTATTAATTGGTGTACCCAGACAGTTACTTCAGGCAAGTACTGTATATAAACAATACCAGGCCCCTTATTAATTGGTGTACCCAGACCATTACTTCAGGCAAGTACTCTATATAAACAATATCAGCCTCCTTATTAATTTGTGTACCCAGACCGTTACTTCAGGCAAGTACTCTATATAAACAATACCATGTCCCTTATTAATTGGTGTACCAAGACCGTTACTTCAGGCAAGTACTCTATATAAACAATACCAGCCCCCTTATTAATTGGTGTACCCAGACCGTTACTTCAGGTAAATACTGTATATAAACAATACCAGCCCCTTATTAATTGGTGTACCCAGACCATTACTTCAGGCAAGTACTCTATATAAACAATACCAGCCCCCTTATTAATTGGTGTACCCAAACCGTTACTTCAGGTAAGTACTGTATATAAACAATATTAGGCCCCTTATTAATTGGTGTACCCAGACCGTTACTTCAGGCAAGTACTCTATATAAACAATACCAGCCCCCTTATTAATTGGTGTACCCAGACCGTTACTTCAGGCAAGTACTGTATATAAACAATACCATGTCCCTTATTAATTGGTGTACCCAGACTGTTACTTCAGGCAAGTACTCTATATAAACAATACCAGCCCCCTTATTAATTGGTGTACCCAGACCGTTACTTCAGGCAAGTACTGTATATAAACAATACCGGGCCCCTTATTAATTGGTGTACCCAGACCGTTACTTCAGGCAAGTACTGTATATAAACAATACCGGGCCCCTTATTAATTGGTGTACCCAGACCGTTACTTCAGGCAAGTACTCTATATAAACAATACCAGGCCCCTTATTAATTGGTGTACCCAGACCATTACTTCAGGCAAGTACTCTATATAAACAATACCGGGCCCCTTATTAATTGGTGTACCCAGACCGTTACTTCAGGCAAGTACTGTATATAAACAATACCAGCCCCCTTATTAATTGTACCCAGACCGTTACTTCAGGCAAGTACTGTATATAAACAATACCATGTCCCTTATTAATTGGTGTACCCAGACTGTTACTTCAGGCAAGTACTGTATATAAACAATACCAGCCCCCTTATTAATTGGTGTACCCAGACCGTTACTTCAGGCAAGTACTCTATATAAACAATACCAGCCCCCTTATTAATTGGTGTACCCAGACCGTTACTTCAGGTAAGTACTGTATATAAACAATACCAGCCCCCTTATTAATTGGTGTACCCAGACCGTTACTTCAGGTAAGTACTCTATATAAACAATACCAGGCCCCTTATTAATTGGTGTACCCAGACCGTTACTTCAGGCAAGTACTGTATATAAACAATACCATGTCCCTTATTAATTGGTGTATCCAGACCGTTACTTCAGGTAAGTACTCTATATAAACAATACCAGCCCCCTTATTACTTGGTGTACCCAGACCGTTACTTCAGGCAAGAAATGTATATAAACAATACCAGGCCCCTTATTAATTGGTGTACCCAGACCGTTACTTCAGGTTAGTACTGTATATAAACAATACCAGCCCCCTTATTAATTGGTGTACCCAGACCGTTACTTCAGGCAAGTACTGTATATAAACAATACCATGTCCCTTATTAATTGGTGTACCCAGACCCTTACTTCAGGCAAGTACTCTATATAAACAATACCAGGCCCCTTATTAATTGGTGTACCCAGACCGTTACTTCAGGCAAGTACTGTATATAAACGATACCATGTCCCTTATTAATTGGTGTACCCAGACCGTTACTTCAGGCAAGTACTGTATATAAACAATACCAGCCCCCTTATTAATTGGTGTACCCAGACCGTTACTTCAGGCAAGTACTGTATATAAACAATACCAGCCCCCTTATTAATTGGTGTACCCAGATCGTTACTTCAGGTAAGTACTGTATATAAACAATACCAGCCCCCTTATTAATTGGTGTACCCAGACCGTTACTTCAGGTAAGTACTGTATATAAACAATACCAGCCCCCTTATTAATTGGTGTACCCAGACCGTTATTTCAGGCAAGTACTGTATATAAACAATACCATGTCCCTTATTAATTGGTGTACCCAGACCGTTACTTCAGGCAAGTACTGTATATAAACAATACCAGGCCCCTTATTAATTGGTGTACCCAGAACTTTACTTCAGGCAAGTACTGTATATAAACAATACCATGTCCCTTATTAATTGGTGTACCCAGACCGTTACTTCAGGCAAGTACTCTGTATAAACAATACCAGCCCCCTTATTAATTGGTGTACCCAGACCGTTACTTCAGGCAAGTACTGTATATAAACAATACCAGCCCCCTTATTAATTGGTGTACCCAGACCGTTACTTCAGGCAAGTACTGTATATAAACAATACCAGGCCCCTTATTAATTGGTGTACCCAGGCCATTACTTCAGGCAAGTACTGTATATAAACAATACCAGCCCTCTTATTAATTGGTGTACCCAGACCGTTACTTCAGCCAAGTACTCTATATAAACAATACCAGCCCCCTTATTAATTGGTGTACCCAGACCGTTTCTTCAGGCAAGTACTCTATATAAACAATACCAGCCCCCTTATTAATTGGTGTACCCAGACAGTTACTTCAGGCAAGTACTGTATATAAACAATACCAGGCCCCTTATTAATTGGTGTACCCAGACCGTTACTTCAGGCAAGTACTGTATATAAACAATACCAGGCCCCTTATTAATTGGTGTACCCAGGCCATTACTTCAGGCAAGTACTGTATATAAACAATACCAGCCCTCTTATTAATTGGTGTACCCAGACCGTTACTTCAGCCAAGTACTCTATATAAACAATACCATGTCCCTTATTAATTGGTGTACCCAGACCGTTACTTCAGGCAAGTACTCTGTATAAACAATACCAGCCCCCTTATTAATTGGTGTACCCAGACCGTTACTTCAGGCAAGTACTGTATATAAACAATACCAGCCCCCTTATTAATTGGTGTACCCAGACCGTTACTTCAGGCAAGTACTGTATATAAACAATACCAGGCCCCTTATTAATTGGTGTACCCAGACCATTACTTCAGGCAAGTACTGTATATAAACAATACCAGCCCCCTTATTAATTGGTGTACCCAGACCGTTACTTCAGGCAAGTACTCTATATAAACAATACCAGCCCCCTTATTAATTGGTGTACCCAGACCATTACTTCAGGCAAGTACTGTATATAAACAATACCAGGCCCCTTATTAATTGGTGTACCCAGGCCATTACTTCAGGCAAGTACTGTATATAAACAATACCAGCCCTCTTATTAATTGGTGTACCCAGACCGTTACTTCAGCCAAGTACTCTATATAAACAATACCAGCCCCCTTATTAATTGGTGTACCCAGACCATTACTTCAGCCAAGTACTGTATATAAACAATACCAGCCCCCTTATTAATTGGTGTACCCAGACCATTACTTCAGGCAAGTACTGTATATAGACAATACCAGCCCCCTTAATAATTGGTGTACCCAGACCGTTACTTCAGGTAAGTACTCTATATAAACAATACCAGGCACCCTATTAAATAAAAAGTATTTTTTTATCGTCCTCTATTTTCAGATGAGAGAAACGGTAATTGGAAACTCTTTTAACCCCTAACCCACTAAGCATGACTATAATAGCCTTTGCGTCCATTGTAAACCCAGATCAGCCTGCGAGTGATCAGGGTTTACAATGTCCACCTGCTGATCAGTCATTTTCTCCAAAACACCCCTTTGTCACAAAAATGGAATGGTCTTAATTCAAAGAAAGAACAGTCCATTATATGTAGCGGGTTAAGGGTTAAACACAAGTGTGACCTCAGTAGCCCAGTAGATAACCTTGGGGTTGAGATCTGCAGACCTCTGCACCACATGGGGTTGACGCCCCCAATATGATCTTACTTGTGTTAATGTGACATAAAACCCCATTTTGTTTCATTTGTGGTTTAAAATGTACTTTGAGGATGTTCTATATTTTCGATAATCTACTGATGGTACAACTGCCACCATCTTTAGTCACGCTTTTTAACATTACTTGACGTTATAAGGTATGTGATTAATAGAATGTCATATTTATGCATATTAATTATGAATTTATTATCTCATTGAAAAAATGATGAAAAAATTGCCAGCCTTTTTCTAATAAAGCCAGTAATAAAAGTGCACTTAGGTAAGGTGGTCTATTTATTTATTCAGTTAAGGTAACATACACGTTTTTCTTTCTAATCATTTTTTCGTGGATTTATTTTCTTATGGATTTTCTTACTTGAGCAGATTAAGTGGGTTTCTGCAATTCTGGACGGTGAAGGCATTTGTAACTGAATTGTTGTTTTAAGGTCCCATTAACACATTATCACACAACGTATGGCCTTGTATCCTATCATTTTATTCAACTGTTTTAAAGCCAGAAATACACAGTCATCATACAGTAAGGTCCTCTATATACTTCAGAGTACAGTAACAGTGGACAAGAGTTGTGATAGAGCTACGCGAGCTGATGACGGAGCTGCCCGACTACGCTGACCAGTTCCTCAACATGATCTGTAATGTGCTGAGGGGCTATAGAGATACATGCCACTCGGCTTATAGAGGTACAATAGGCCGTTTTTAGCTCAACTATTCAAAGAATAAGAGAGCTATTAACTTTTGCTTTGTGCCTGTTGTTACTTATTTCAGTACCTAGTTCTTGCTTCACATCTTTTCTAGCCATGTCCCGGACGGATCATGACTGACTGAATCAACTCCGAGTCTCATTTCACATAATTCATTGTCTCTCTATATATTTGGAGACAAATTACAAATTGTAAAGTGATTATGTCATGCTTCATAGATATCTGATGGGTTGACCTGTACTCGGTTACATATGGCACACACATTCAGAAAAACTGTGTGCTCGCCGTATGGTTTAACCCTATTTCGTATTAATTCATACCTTGTAAAGTTTAAATATGTTACTTTACTGTGCACAGGTATAAGTTGAAGATTATGAAATTGCCTTTTTTAAAAAACATCATAAAATGTTGTGTCCATGAAAAAAAAAAAAAAGATTCTGATGCAGTAAACTTTTTACTTTCGCAGGTATAGTTCAGTACGATGCTGACGAGAAGCGGGTGATCAGTGCTATGTGGGCGAAGGATGAAGACATCAGCAGATTTCTCAGGTGAGGCTGTCTCCAGGATAAATTGACTGAAATACCAAAAAAATTATCACAGTTTCCATCAAAATAACTGTATATATAGAGATTGGAAATAAATCGTCTGATTCATATTTTGTTGGTAGTCTTCTACAGAGAAAATGAATGGGGCATCATATGATGATACAAGTGCCTCTGTGGTCGAAAGCTTACAGACGCCGAGTTGAAATATTCGTGTCTCTCACCGCTGCGGGTTTGAATCCCACTGGGAGCTTGACTTGTAAGTGAAAAAGTGTCTATTCTTACGTATGGCAGGACGTATACATTACTAGTAGTTCTCCACCAGCCTAAAATGTGCTGAAAAATTACATTTAACAGCAAACAATCAAGAAAAATATGCACAATATACCTCCAGATCCCTGCCTAGTTGGAGAACCCTGCAGCCGACAGACGGCCAGGAGCTGAACAGAACCGTGTGTTCCGAGGAGGAGATGCGGGCCCTCAACTCCAAGGAGGCCGTTATCCTCATTACAAACCTGTCTTCTGACGAGGCCTTCATCCCACAGCACGAAATCATCACCGACGTCACGCAGATGAGGACCGTGGCTAATGTGCATGAGAGTCTGGTAAGTTGTTCATTTGTACCAGTGACGAGGCCTTCATCCCGCAGCATGAAATCATCACCGACGTCACACAGATAAGGACTATGGCTAATGTGCACGAGAGTCTGGTAAGTTGTTCATTTGTACCAGTGACGAGGCCTTCATCCCGCAGCACGAAATCATCACCGACGTCACGCAGATGAGGACCGTGGCTAATGTGCACGAGAGTCTGGTAAGTTGTTCATTTGTACCAGTGACGAGGCCTTCATCCCGCAGCACGGAAATCATCACCGACGTCACACAGATGAGGACCGTGGCTATTGTGCATGAGAGTGGTAAGTTGTTCATTTGTACCAGTGACGCGGGTGAGACTTTAACCCGTGGTCTCCTGATTTAGAGTCTATCTTGCTATCTACTGAGCCACACGGCTCCGTAACTAAGTAAGACTCTTAAAAAAGATCTGTGTGTATAATTGTACATTTATCCTCGCTGTATTGCACAAAGCATTTTAGCGAACAGACCTCGGTTTAAAGTCTCATCCGAAGGACTGGTAAGATAGGAAATACTTTTTAAATATTTCCCTAATTAACCCAAATTCGATCCTGGCTTGGTTTAAATGCGCGATTCCTGGCATACTATGCCACAATGCTAACCATTACACCATGGCGCTAAAACAGATCATAAGATACATGTTAATTGTTTTAATAGGATAGGTAAAATATCGTGTAAAATATATTTTTGGTTGAATTGTTGTTGAATGGCCATGCTTCTGGTCTTGTAAGTAGACTATTGGTTACGATGTACTTGACACTATATGCACATTATAATGTTTGTCATTTGACCAACTAACTACCCATTCATTCTTCATTAAATCATTCATTTACAGGAATGGTTCTCTGCAAAACTGCGGAACTTTTCCCTCACCAGAACCAGTCAGACCACATCACAGCTGACTGTGGAAAATCCACTTTACGATGTATGTACAGGTTTATACAACGTTTATAACTTTCTGCAAACTTTCTGCAAATTAAATAGATGGCAAGATCATCTTATCTTAAGATTAGGTACCCGGTAATCAATTATGGTAAAACACTTAAAGTCCTTGAACTTCTTGATTTTTAGTATACATGACATAACTATACGTTAAACATAGTGAAGGCGATCAGGATGCGCACCCGTGTACAGTGCGCACCCGTGTATAGTGCGTACCCCCTTCTTAGAGGTCAAACCTGGGTAAAAAAGTTGTTTCTGTGTATAGTGAGCATCAAAATAATTTTTATATAAAGCTGAAGTCAGATTGCCAGAGAAGCATGAAAAGAAGCAAGATTTTCATTTGTCTAACGCATATTCAGACTGTCTTGTAGTATTAATAGTTAATTATTCTGTTGGCTAAAATAAAATATTTGGTAAAATGAACTATTTGCAATATAATAAACTTGATTTAAGTCAATAAATTACTTGTATAAAGCAAATAAGTCACGAAAAATAAAGTATTATCGGCATTCACAAATGTCTGTCTGTTCATCCAAGGTGTTTTTATCGGCATTTTTCTCCATTATGACATCGATTTTCTCATATAAAATGCAAGAAAAAAAGATGTTTGTATTGTTTCCTTGTATTCTATGCCCCCCCCCCCCCCCCCCCCCCCCCCCCCCCCCCCCCCACCCCCCACCCCCAATATGAATACAAGAGAAACCCTCATGATGTGCTGCAGTTTCATATGAAATGTGCACATGCATATTTATGAAAATGTTTACTGGAAATGACGACTCGGCATATTTTTGATGTTAAATTATCAATATTAAATTATATGGGGTTCATATAGCTAGCAGTTGTACATAATTATTATTACATGAAGATGTAGTTAGATCACAAAACAAGAATTTATTATAGCCCTTTAAGTAATAGATAGAGTATGGTTTCATTGAGTTGGTTCATTTAAACATCGAGGTGTTTAAATTAACCAACGAGATGAAACCATACTCTATTTGTTTTGTAGCATGTCCATTTCAGCTCTAATTTCAGTTATTCTAACTGTTATTCTCACTGTTATTCTGACAGGTCTTATTTTCAATTAAACGATTTACACCAGTGTCTGAACAAAGAGAATTGTCTGTGACCATGCTACAAGCATCGTATGGAGTAATATAAATGATTGTAGCATGGTCACAGACAATTCTCTTTGTTCAGACACAGGTGTAAATCGTTTATTGAAAATAAGACCTGTCAGAATAACAGTGAGAATAACAGTGAGAATAACAGTTAGAATAACTGAAATAGAGCTGAAATGGACATGCTACAAAACAAATAGAGTATGGTTTCATCTTGTTGGTTAATTTAAACACCTTGATGTTTAAATGAACCAACTCAATGAAACCATACTCTATCTATTACTTATTGACTCAACAACTAGCCAAGTGGTTAAGTTTTCCCACTATTTTATAAACAACAATTCAGTTGATTTTTTATGGGACCTAGTTTTGTGCATATGTACATTAAATATGCAACTGAGACACATGCTGATGGTTTTACTCGTATTTGGATTGACACCATTATGATAACCTGACGTGGGATTTATATATGTCAAAACATTATTGCCTTAACATAAATACCTTGTAACTGTATAATTAGTGCTCATATTTTATGTTTTAGGATGTGCCAAAAGTGTCACAGAAAACAATAGAGTAAGTAAAGGTTGGATATATGTAATTACTTTGTAAGAGCTACATTGTTTAATTTTGCAGATTGTTACATGTTTTGTCACTTAACATGCAGTGTGGGCGTGTTATAAAGCCATGACATGAGATAATACACTAGTGAAATAATAACCGACATAAAATAATTCACTAGTGAAATAATAACCGACATAAAATAATACACTAGTGAAATAATAACTGACATTAAATAATACACTAGTGAAATAATAACCGACATAAAATAATACAATAGTGAAATAATAACTGACATAAAATAATACACTAGTGAAATAATACACTAGTGAAATAATATAACCGGTATGAATCGTCGCTCGGTCTTTTCCTTTCAGCTCTGTGTGTATTGTTAAAAAAGAACGGATTACGGGAATTGACAATGCAGTCGTGTTGTTCAGCGTTGTACAGAGAACGCACGACATGATCATATGAAAACGATATATCTAGGCAGTTACATTAATAAATGTTCACAATTTGGCAATTTTAGAGTTATTGGAGATGTAGAGGATCATATTTCACTGCTGTGGAATTTCACATTGCTTTTGTTTTATCAGTCAGTGCCAGATAAACTTATTAGGTAACCCCATTATCAGACAGAAAAGTGCTTATCTGTCTGATAAAATCCTTGCTAACACCATCTTTATTTGTTTAGTGCCCTGAATGCGCTAGTCAAAGACTTCCAGGATCTGGCAGAGATCTGTCTGTTGTTGTTACACCTGGAGGTGCGAGTACATTGCTTCTACTATCTCATGCCAGTCGCCAAGCAGGTATGTTGTCTTGTAGATGCTTTCTACATTATAAATCAAGGTTTATCACAAAACTTAATACTTTATATGCAATTAGCATAGTTTCACGTTCAGTCGTCGAAATGCTCCTTAGTTAAGTGAATGTTTCCTACGTGTGGCAGGTGTGTATATATGAATAACAAAGTTACAAAACAAATAAGATTACACTCTGCCCTAAACTAAATGTTACTTTTAACAAAGCTTAATATATCAGAATTAAATTTTAGTGATACGTTACCTTATTCAACTTCAATCTTACTAAGCTAGACTTTTCCATGACCTTGACCTATTTCACATATTCCATCTTACTATTTTGAATCTTGATAGATGACCTTGACCTATTTAACATGTTACTTTCATCTAATTCTGAATCTATTGATTACCTTGACCTATTTCATAAATTAATTCCATCCAGCTATGCTTGACCTTAAGATTACCTTGACCTAATGTACATGTTACTCATCTATGCAGGTCATGTAATGCTGAATCTATTGATAGATGACCTTGACCTATTTTACATGTTACTTTTATCTAACTATTCTGAATCTGTAGATGACCTTCACATATTTACATGATACTTTAATACAATTATGCTGGGGCTTTTCCATTAAAACATACACGTGACCCCAGGAAGGCACTGTTGAAATTGAACACATACCCAGATATGCACAATTGAGTTTAAAGAACTAAATTTCAGAAAATAGGGTTCACCCATAGTTGTTTATTAAATTGCCTTCCTGGGGTCCCAAGTATGTTTAATGGAACAGCCCTGGACCTACAGATGACCTTGACCTAATTCACATGTTAACTCATATATGCTGGTCATTTAAACGTCCCTGACCTAATTCACCTGGTATTTCAGTCCAACTATGCTGGACCTATAGATGACCTTGACCCAGATTCTAATGTCCTAAAACTGAACAAAGATTTGACAAGTATGGAGGAAGTACTATCTCAGAGTCTACAACCCAAGAAGTTCAAGTAAGTCATAATAATTTGAAATCCTATTAGGGCCATCATGATCTTGCATTGTAATTTTTCAAAAAAATATTTTTGCAGTCTCGCAAAAAAAAAAGAAACTTTCGCTAACCAAATTTTGTTAAAATCTAGTGATTTTATCTCATTTTCGTTTTTACAAGATTGCGAAAATAAGAAATCTGTTTTGTCTTATATAGTAGCTGTGTACTTCATGCTAAATGAGGGGGGTGATGCTGGATTTATGTAACGTGAAAAAAATAACAAAATCGGGTGAACAAGTGGTTTAGAAGGTGAAAAAGAGATGTCAAAGGGAAGCCAGATATTTCCAGGAAGTGTAAAAAAATGTTTGAATGACTTTTTTTCATCTACAAATATTATTGGTATATATCAGATTATACATTTCGTGCATTTATAGCCTACATTGTTTTTGCAGGTACATATTTGAAAGCCTGGGTTATCTTGTGGCATCCATACTGATGAACAGTATGCAGTTTATAAAGAAAATAAATGAGAATGGGACCAAGAAAATGTAAGTTTTGTCAACCAAGATTATTGACCATGATTGAGTGGGCAGTCATATGTATGCGCAGTTTCCATTTCTCATCATTGCATTATTACTATTTATAGTAAAAAAACAAGGATACAAAGTTGTAGAGGAATCAAAGTTCCAAGATACGTCATACCATGGTACCTGTCTGCTATAAATGATATTTTCATTTTACCTAAATCCTAAAGAAATTGATAATAATAAAAATTTCCGAAAAAATATAGAAAAATCCTATTTATATACATTAATGTTTTTAACATCATAAGTTTTTATGATAATATTAAAATATTGATACTAAAAGTCTTCATTTTACAGAGGGTTACACATTTAGGTTTAAACCTAATTTTCATGAGGCCTTCTAGGCAGTTCTTTCTAAACATATTTTGAGATTTAAGCGTTATTCGTGAAAATATTTAGATGTCTGTTTTAAGTTCAACCCTGGCGGTGGCATGTCACTGGGAAGGTTCATCCTTCATCTCATCTCTGTGGTTGCGGTCCCAGTATACCCTAGTGTGGTAACGCCTGGCGGTGGCATGTCACTGGGAAGCTTCATCCTTCATCTCATCTCTGTGGTTGCGGTCCCTGTATAACCTATTGTTTGGGGCGCTTGTTTCAGCCAAATGTTTTTTGGACTTTTCAGACAAAATACATCTCGTACCTAAAGAAGTTGTATATCAGTTAAACAGACATTTTTAGTGTTAAATAAAAATATCTAGAAAAATTTGAAAAAAAAGGATGTTTATCCAAAAATGGTTTTAAATTGTTGAATATTACGTAAATTAAGACACCCTGAAAGTTTTATAGCAAAATATGAAGGCTAACTGAAGTTATATGAAATTTCTCAATTTTCTGCTGTCCCACCAACAAGGAATTTCATGGGAAAAGACCCATCAAAAAATCTTTTGGGTTGTAAAATATTTATTTCTCAACCGATCAAAACTTAAGTATTTTTATTTACCACTAAAAATACCAGTTTTAATGATATATATAATTCATGTGCGTATTATTTATATTGCTCAAGCTACTGCAGAAAAACCTTTGGCTGAAACAAGCGCCCCAAACAATAGTGTGGTAAATACATAAAACACCATTTAATTTAATTTTAATTCAAACAAACACAGGGTCAGTATAAGGAATAAAGTAATTTCATAAAACCAGAATTTCAGTTGGTACTAGTGGTATATGGTAGATATCAATTTTACACGGCATTTTAAATCAGATGTGTAATGTTTGAAATCTGATTGTATCATAATGTCCACAATATGTCAGTTACAAAATACTAATATCTCTATTACAGGTGTCGTAACCTATTTGCCATCCAGCAGAACTTGACCAACATAACGATGTCACGGGAGTCCGACCTTGACCACGCTAGGCAGTACTATGAACTACTGTACCTAAATCCAGATGTAAGAATACAACAACTTCATATTATGAATCAAAACTTCTTTATTAAACATAACTTTGTTAGCCAGATTGCGTAGGATATCCAGGGTTATAGTTTGGTGATTTCCGTCTGTCTAGCCGTCCATCTGTCTTGTCTGCCCGTCTGTTTACGCGTTTTGACATTTTGGTTAAAGTTTTTGGTTACGTTTTTGTTTTTCCTCATTTCTCAAAAACGAATTGTCTGAAAGCGTTGAAAATTGGCAAACATGTTCATTACACATTATATACCTCACATAAAACGCCCATGCGAAATCCCCATAGACAACAATGTGTAATTTCTTACTATCTCATGCGAGGGTGATAGTACAGGGTGATAGTCAATCGCAGAGTGATAGTAAAAAATTATCGCATGCGCAGCTTTGATGCGCGTTGGAGTGCGTACTGTTTCGGTGACGTCATCGCCTCAGTATGGTAAAATGCTATTTAATTCATCATAACTTCAAAAGTACTTTACCGATTTTAATAAACCACCACTCATTTTCTTAGTTACGTTATTTACAAGCCAACGATATAACTTTCATAGACATATTTTAAAAAAAGTTGTTTTTGAAAGAAAAGAAAAAGAAGAAAAAAATCCGACAAAGTGAAATCACACAAGGAGTTGCTAGTTCCTTACACTAGCTTGACCAATTAAAGAGCCACAGATATATTGTTGCTATTGTACATGTCGTTATGTCACTGAAGGAACTAATTAGGTCCTTAGGTGTTACCTGTATATTCAGCCTGTGCATTACACGGATGACACTTTGTAAATACTCCTCTGACCAGGATGTCTCGTGTGCCATTTTTAGATAAATGGACAATTTATGGACAAATTTATTTAACATAAAAAACAAAACATCTTCGAGTAAAATTTTACTGAACTTTTCGAATATAAAGGGCACTATTTCTGCCAAATAAATATTGTTTCTGATATTATGTTCACATCAATAGTGTTGAATCATAGATCTACATACATATATATCCATGGTTCAATCTGTACTGAAAATGAATCTTATTTTGGCACGAGCGGATTTCAGTATAATAAAATAAATATCACATTCATGAGAGGGTGATAGTAAGAATGTTAACCCTTCGGATATTGATTGTCACCCTCGGCTTCGCCTCGGACGATAATCATATGAACATTCTTACTATCACCCTCTCATGAATGTAATATTTATATAATGTTATATGACAAGAACCATAACTCTGCCCTTTTTACTTAGATTTTTCAGTTAAAATGTTGAATTTTCAATCTGGCGTTCCCACCACTATTGGTGCTTCACTTGTTTTTTTAAATATATTTAAATTATACTTAACACACTTGCTGAAAATCCTGCAATCTTATTGGTTGACGTTCAAACATTCTCGACTATTAAATAGTCCATAATCTGTAGCAAATCCGTTAAACTGTCAAAAGCATGAGGTCATTTAGTTTTACTTCAATACAGTTGTGAGTAAAACTGTCAAAACAATGAAATGCATTAGAGATGGGTTAACCAGTATTGAAACTTTGACTTTTGTTAAAGTTTATCAGTCGTTTAGTGGGCGCAAAGTTTGTTTAATGTTGATGGGTTAGTCGGGCAATTCAAAAAGCTCAATATAGTTAACCCTATAACGTCTATGCAAAAAAGTCCTGGATCAGCATCTTCGGTCAAAAGTCTAGCTATTATCTGTGTATTCCTAAGGTTTATGGTCACGTCACCTGTTAGTGCACAGTAGAGTCTGGGCTATTGTGTGTGCCTGGTTTATGGTGCATTTGACTGCATGTGAGGACCTGGGTTGTAAGTCTCATCTGAATGATTTGTCACGTGGCAAATACTTTTGAAGTACACTGTGTTTTGAAATAAGATTCAAATTTGGTCCTTACAGATGTCCATATTTCCACACATGAATCACTAAGCGGTCGTGCCGAGTGCTACACTACCACGCCACATAGGTAGTTGTAGCGTCCATTGCCATTTATACCGCATCATTTGGGGTGGAATAGGTTCTTTTAGTTTTGGGGTCAGTAGGTCGGAGTTCAAATCGCAGAAACAGATTTTTAGTTTTACCATATAGGTCTTCATGAAACATATATGTTACTTTCAGAGATTAGCAGAAGCTGTTTGTCTTTATGGTTGATAGAGCAGTGCTTTTACTCTACATTGGATAAATTATGGGCATAACGTCTTTTGGTTGCTAAAACAATCATACCATACACTTTTTCAGGATATTCTGACATCTATAGCAGAGAAGGGTCCCCAGTTTATGTTCAGTGAGTACCAACAGTTGATACAGCTGTACCATCGCAGCCACATTCCCACCGACCACACCACAATAGACAGACACATGCACAGACTGAGGGATGTGATAGAGAAAGGACAAAATGAAACCATCTGAAAAAGATCGAAATGAAAATGTTCAGTTCTATTCGCTTTTCAGGATATCCTGACGTCAATAGCAGAGAAGGGTTTTCAGTTTATGTTCAGCGAGTACCAACAGATAGAGAAAGGATGAAATGGAACTGTCTGATAAACAAAGAAGAAATAGATCATACAATTAATGCATCATAGACACCGTGATCATACACTAATATGATGCTTACTTAAGAAATATGATACCAGGGGTTCTGTGATATTTTGTTTCATAAAATTATGAAAACAGTGCCAAACATGCATCCCTTAATAGTATGAGTATGTTTACTGTCAAGTATTTTGTTTTATACCCACCTGTTGTAGTAATGCTAAGACTGTGAGACTGATGTGAACATTTAAAAAATATCATAACGTCCACCCTTAAGTATGACCACGGCATTAAGCAGTAACCATAGAAACTGCATATATCTCCTTGGAAAGTCAACAGAAGTGTATAGATTATTCGTTATTTGGATTCTTGACAGGCGACATTGGCTAACATTCCTTGCCTGGAAATTATATTCACCCGAACCATCAGGCGAGAGGGAATGTACTTGCCAGGCAGGAAATGTGTGCCCATTTTGTCATACTTCAAAGTTGTTACTACTTATATTAAAAAACAAACAACTTTAAATAGGGTTTCTTTTTTATTCAAGCCAGTTTTCCCGTAACGTGCCTCTGTTTCATTATTAACACATTGACTAGTGTCAACGTTCTAAACTTCATCATATTTGGCAGGTTTTTTATAAAAAAACACGCTGTTTATCACAATGTTGGTGTTTTATTATCTTTACAATGGCAAACAACACTACTTATTATTATGCCAGACTTCTACCCTCAATGGAAAATGCAGAAAAGCGGTAAGAAATAAACAGGTCAACGGTTTCCACACCAAATCAGCCAAGTAATCACCTCCATTTTGTTTTTGTGTATTGAAGGTATGAGGCACCCATTGGAAAATCATCGAATGTTCACGTCGCGAGACATAGACATGCGCTTATGTCTACTGTGCATTGACCAATGAAATCCCGAGAATTTTCTATATTGTCACCATAATGAGATTAGACATGGTGCTGTTGAGACTGTTTTTACTTGATAACCTTGACATTGTGGAAAGATTGAAGTGGAATAAACGGTTAATATATCAAAGAATGATCGAAAATGCGTGAAATTTTAATGTAAAAAAATAAAACAAATAATATGTTCACTGTCCCTGGTAAAGATAGCTTTTGTTGTTAAAAAAGGAAGCGTTTGTTTGTTTTTGTTTAAGTATTTGCATAACAGAAATGTTGAAAAGCTGCCTTTTTGATGTCGTCATGCTAACAGCAGATGGCTTGACTTTTTGAAGAATAAGGAGGGTTATTATTACCGCCCAGGCGTCAACTCTGCATCTGCCTAATGGGCAATTTGTTTTGATTTGGAAAAATAATATGCCTATTTCTTACCTGAATTGGCACCAAACAACAAATTTGGGATTGGGTCCGAATAACGGCCCTGGCATTAGATTTGTGCAGAATATCTACCTTTGCTACAATGTTTGAGATCGGCGCTGAATAAGACCCCCATAAAGCCATGAAAAACAACACTTATTAACTGGTTTATTAATCACAATGAAAGAAATGTATTGAATTCTGTTCTGAGTTATACAATAAAACATACAAGAGAAGATATGTAATATTCAACAAAGACAGTGTGCTTTGATGTTCGGTTGGTGAAATGTATATATAACGCTCGCTGTTAATGTTATTGTAACCATGTTGTTGTCATATATTATGTCATTACTGAGTGCAATATTAAGATATTTCATGTATTATTTATGTTTTATAAGTATGTGATTCCAGAAATAAAATATGTAATATTCTGATCATGTGTTCTGTGAGTTATGTATTGAATATCCTGTGAGATAGTTTAGAAAAACAGAGAGAGAGTAAAATATGCAGGCCTGCCAAATCTCCGGATTTTTCGTCTACTCTCCAGATTTAAGTGTACAAAAATCCGATTAAAAAATGTTCAGGATCTAACAGCATTATTTTCACAGTTTATCAGTTATTTAGCTATTTCCTGCACTGGTTCTGTTACGCTGCCTATTCAGCGATGCAAATGAGGGTATTTACAATTGTCAGCTCAATGGGGGTCATCAGTGTAATACACTGACTGAAGGTTTACCACCACTAATTACATGTAAACCTCCGAAAGTAGTCAAATGTAGTTTCTATAATAAAAAAGTAATCCCTCCTTTTTTGAAAACGGATCAAGGTGTAGCACACCCATTGCAACACAGGAAGTGTCGGCCTGGGGTAGTCGCATAATGGCGGTCAATAAATAATTCTCAGTTCTTTTTGTAAAAAAAAAGGCATTTTCACTAATTTAAAGTGCTATTTTTGGTTTATATCACATTGTTGATCTATTTGTTACATTTTTCAAGCATTGTCAATTGTCAATTTTTTTTGCTTATATGGAAATGAGTGTATGAATACAATATTTTTGCATCTCAGTGTTTATGTTTTTAAAGGGAGCATTCATTCATGAGACAAGTTATTTCTTAGAAGATACATGACCCCCATTTTTCTGCGGATTTTTTTTACAGCATACATGTATGTGTCATTTGTGATGAGAAAGTAAGTTATTCATTTTTAATTTGGGCCCAGATATGAATGACAATATAGCATTTAAATTTTAATTTACACACAACTCAATGCAACAATCAATGAGCGTGTTACACCTCAATGAAAACAGCTGTATCCTTGACCTGTTTAGTAATCAAAAAGAACTTTCTTACAGGTCTTTTGACACTTTAACATTGGTGTCTATGGGGAAAATAATGAGTAGTGTTGGGATCGGCTGAAAATTCATGATCGATCATCAAAATATTTAACCGAACGATGATCGATCATTAATCGATTAAACATGGCTGCTATAAAAGACAAGTGTAAGCCTTTTTCAGACTGTATTGAAGAAAATAATCACATTTCAAGTATGTTCTGGTAATAAAGGAACTGAATGAAACTGACCAACATATATTTAAAAAAAATAAGTTGTGATGCCCAAAATAGATATGTGATTATAACTCATTTTATTTTCTTGTATATTTTAGTACAAGAGAATGAAATAAGCCATAATTTTCAAAACCGAGTGAAGTCGAACATGAAAAATTTAATCGATTAATCGATTAATCAAATCAATGGCATAACTGATCGATGATCGATCAAATCGATTAATCGGAACAACTCTAATAATTAATATGCCCAAAATAGATATGTGATTATAACTCATTTTATTTTCTTGTATATTTTAGTACAAGAGAATGAAATAAGCCATAATTTTCAAAACCGAGTGAAGTCGATCATGAAAAATTTAATCGATTAATCAAATCAATGGCATAACTGATCAAATCGATTAATCGGAACAACTCTAATAATTAGTGGTTTCATACCTATAAGAGATGCGTGCAGTAATTAGGACTCGGTCAGATTCGTACCTAGGTACACTTTTCCAATAACAACTGGTAAAATAAGCTCAGAAATAAGTTTTCCATAGTTTATTACACAGGTTTTGAGCGTTTGAAGTCCAATTTTGTCTATAAAGGCTGTAATTTTGAATTATTTTTTTTTTCGTGTTTAAAATTATGTTTTGATGAAGTGTTTTCAATTGAACTATGTCTTTTTGGTATCAACATGTAGGGTTGCATGTTTGCAACATGTGATCATGAATTAAATCTGCATGGCAACAGGTTTGTTAGGCATGAAACCACTAAATCTTTCCCCTACTCCCCTAAAATAGGATACTGTGAAAAGTGAAGATTTGTGTAAATGGTATAATATTATTCCTTATCATTCAAACTCGACTTGGTAGATATCAACTAGTATCAGTTGTGATTTTAGCGGTATTTTTGGCATTATTAAGCTCGTATTTGCTACTATAATCATGTATGGTACCACCAATTTTGAAGAATTCGCTTAAAATATCAATTTTGGGATGAAAATCGACAAAAATTGGCATATACATCGTCCTTATTGTACCTAAAATGCATATTTTATTTATGTTTATTGAATGTTCTAAACATTTGATCTATTTAATATGTTTTAGTGGTAAGAAATGCCATTTGGTATGACAATTCAGATTGTGCAAAGTTAAAAAAAATATTTCGGACTTTTGTCGATTTCAGACTATTGTCCTTGGTATTCACAAGACCATATCTTGGCAATTAATCATTCAATTTGCATGAAGTAGGTGTGTTTTAAGCTTGTTATGAAAATGACAACACAAAATCCTCATTTAAAAAACATCTGAACATGTTTTTTTTCTCTTATAGTTTTACAACCACTAATTACATGTAAACCTCTGAGGTGTAGTCGAATGTAGTTCCTATAATAAAAAGTAATCCCTCCTTTTTTGATGGAAATGGGCATTATAAGTAGGGTAAACTGCCCATTTCTATTCGATTTTGTGGTTATATGTATAAGAAGCGTATTAATAGGTTTTACTGGATCACTGATGAACATTTTCGAAATTTCAACTCTATGCTTACACTTTGTGAGCACTGAAAACTTGACCTGTTTAGTAAACAAGAACTTTCTTACATGTCTTGTGACCCCACATTTTTCAAGTGGAAAAATACTTTTCTATATGAACATTACACTGCTGCATTATCCATACTTGAGTTGAATTTGCAGCAAACCATTAATATGTGACACTTTAACATTGGTGTCTTTGGGGAAAATAATTAGTGGTTTCATACCTGAATATATAATAAACACCTAAGGGCATAATTAGTTCCTTCAGTGCATAATAACGTGCAGTAGCAGCAATATATCTCTGGTTTCTTTAATTGGGCAAACTAAGTGAAATAGCAAGTGTGAGGTGATAGCGACCCCTTCTATGTGGTACAACAGCTGCTGTCATATAAGATGTGAGGTACAACAATTGCTGTTGTGTAAGATGTGTGGTACAACAGCTTCAGTCGTGTAACGTGTGGTACACCAGTTGCTGTCGTGAAGGATAGTTATAATTTGTTAAAGTTATGAGTTTGTATTTTGCATTTAGCATGCATCTTTTTAGAATATTATGTGTATCTCCATGAAAAAAAAGAAGTTGTGATATTAATTAAACCAAGTCTTCCTAATCAAATTACAAAGTCTTCTCTAAAACAAACTATTTTTATGCTTATCTGTTTTTAGCTCGACTGATCAGAGCTTATGCCGTGGTGCGGCGTCCGGCGTCCGTCTGTCCGTCCGTATGTCCGTAAACTTTTATTGTAGCGACTACTCCTCTGAAACTACTGAATGGATTTTCATGAAACTTTACAGAAATGTTGCCCATGAAGTCTAGTTGATCCTAGCAAAAATTCATGTTGATGTGAAATCCAAGATGGCCGCCAGATCTAAAAATAGGTTTTTAAAAAACAAGTTTGTAGTGACTACTTCTTGAAAACTATAAGTGATATTGATATGGGACTTTTTCTAAAATGATCAGCATGACATGATGTCGGTTCTTGTCGAAAATCGTTTTGATTCGACGTTAAACTTGGCTGCCAGCGGCCATCTTTGTTTACATAGAGTTATATAATGAAAATTTGTAGCGACTACTCCTCTGAAACTACTTGACGGATTTTCATGAAACTTCACAGGAATGTTGCTCTTGATGTCTTATTGATCCTAGCAATATTTCAGGTCGGCCGGAAATTCAAGATGGCCGCCACG
The DNA here is from genome assembly GCA_037043455.1 of Cyrtodaria siliqua. Taxonomy (NCBI): domain Eukaryota; kingdom Metazoa; phylum Mollusca; class Bivalvia; order Adapedonta; family Hiatellidae; genus Cyrtodaria; species Cyrtodaria siliqua. The sequence continues at coordinate 70,630 of JAWPHD010011675.1, forward strand.
GCTAAAAATAAATTTTCAAAATACAAGTCTGTAGCGACTACTTCTTGAAAACTATAAGTGATATTGATATGGGACTTTTTCTAAAATGATCAGCATGACATGATGTTGGTCCTTGTCAAAAATTGTTTTGATTCAACGTTAAACATGGCTGCCAGCGGCCATCTTTGTTTACATAGAGTTATATAGTAAAAACTTGTAGCGACTACTCCTTTGAAACTACTTTGCGGATTTTCATGAAACTTTACAGGAATGTTGCTCTTAATGTCTAATTGATCCTAGCAAAATTTCAGATCGGCCAGAAATTCAAGATGGCCACCACAGCTAAAAATAGATTTTTAAAATAGATTTTTAAAAATGAAGTTTGTAGCGACTACGTCTTGAAAACTATAAGTGATATTGATGTGGGACTTTTTGTAAAATGATCAGCATGACATGATGGTTATCAGAGTCAAACATTATTTTGATTCGACTTTAAACATGGCTGCCAGTGGCCATCTTTGTTTACATAGAGTTATATGATGAAAACTTGTAGCGACTACTCCTCTGAAACTACTTGACGGATTTTCATGAAACTTCACAGGAATGTTGCTCTTGATGTCTAATTGATCCTAGCAAAATTTCAGTTCGGCCGGTAATTCAAGATGGCTGCCATGGCTAAAAATAGATTTTCAAAATACAAGTTTGTAGCGACTACTTCTTGAAAACTATAAGTGATATTGTTATGGGACTTTTTCTAAAATGATCAGCATGACATGATGTTAGTCCCTATCAAAAATCGTTTTGATTCGATGTTAAACATGGCTGTCAGCGGCCAACTTTGTTTACATAGAGTTATATAATGAAAACTTGTAGCGACTATTCCTCTGAAACTACTTGACCGATTTTCATGAAGCTTCACAGGAATGTTGCTCTTGATGTCTAATTGATCCTAGCAAAATTTCAGGTCAGCCGGAAATTCAAGATGGCCGCCACGGCTAAAAATGCAAGTCTGTAGCGACTACTTCCTGAAATCAAAATCAATCAGTAGAGCTTCAAGGTCATTGACCTCTTGTTTTCTATAACTATCAAACAATGCATAATATTAATTGCATAAATAATTTAAATTTGCGCTTTAAAAAAACTGTTTGAAAATCAAGTTGCATGCTCAGATCTTCATTTAAAAATGTTCTTCGCACGCTTTAAATCTTAAATTTCAAAAATCTCAAGATTTTGTGTTCAGACGTTTTGGCAGGCCTAAATATGCCTGCAATGATATTAGGCCCCATACCAGTAGTCCCATATAACCAAATCATTTTCCATCAGTTTCAACTTTGAATGCACATGCAGACCTAGAAAGGAAAAGAAAACAGTTATGTAACTCTGACAATGTACGACTAACACTAAACATTCCTAAGAAAATAAAACCTAAACTACCAGGATATATACATTGTCTCTATTTTTATCTCTCCTGTGTACATTATATTGGACACCATTTTTATCAAACCACTGAGACATGGTCTTGTCAACATAAAAACAGATCAGGACTAGAAAATGTGTCCATGGGGCACGGATGCCCAAAATGTGTCCATGAGGCACTGATGCCCAAAATGTGTACACAGATGCCCAAAATGTGTCCATGGGACACAGATACCCTGCTTTAGCTTTGTGTCACATAAAAAGTTCAATTATGAAAATATGTATGTCACGGTCATTGTATGAAAAGTAGGTCAATGTCATTATTATTGACCTACATTTTGAAGGAACATACTACTGGCATGTAGATGTTATTGTTATGAAGTTTCAAAGATAAAGTGTATGGCTGTTGGTTTCTGAATAATGGCTTAATAAAACAAGACGCCCAAGAGGGCCTATGGATGCTCTACTGGCTAAAGATGAAGTTTATGTATACTATAAGTGGCCATCACTCTGTCAAAAATCATTTAACTGGAACAGGATGATTATATACGCAACTAAGCTTGGTACTGATCACTCCTGCCAAGTTTCGTTGAAATCTGGCCAGAGGTTTAGGAGTATTAAAACATTTAAGGGGCCATAACTCTGCAAAAATTCATTCAACTGGAACACAGCAATGCGGAACTAGGCTTTGTACTGATCATCCCTGCCAAGATTCGTTGAAATCCGGCCAATGGATCATGAGAATCAGTCGGGACAGAGTTTGTGTATTAAAACCTTAAAAGGACCATAACTGTGAAAATCACCCAGAACACAGCAATGACAGGCGCAACTATGCTTGGTATTCATCATCCCCGCCAAGATTCGTTGAAATCCTGCCAGGAGTTCAGAAGAGACTAGCTAGTCTGGACAAAGTTGGTGTATTAAAAATTTATTTAAAGGGCCTTGAATCTGCCAAAAATCATTGAACCAGTTTATGGCGATGATATGCATAACTAGGCTTGATACTGATCATCCTTGTCAAGTTTCGTTGAAATCCGGCCATGGGTTCAGGAGAACTAGCCCATAAAAAGTGTGTGCATCAAAACCTTTAAAGGGCCATAACTCCGCCAAAAATCTGTCAACCGGAACACGATGAAGATATACACAACTAGGCTTGGTACTGATCATACCTGCAATTTTTTAGCTCTTATGCGATCTTTTTTCGTCCTCTGAAACCGCTTGAAGGATTTTAATGAAACATAATCACAATGATATTTGGGATAGTCCCTCTCAGATTTGTTTTTTTCGCGGCCGCCAATCATCCAAGATGGCCGCCATGGCTAAAGCTAGGTCAAATTTAAGGAAATTTCAAACGACATCTCCTCCGAAACCACTTATTCCATTCTACTGATATATCATTTACATGTTCCTTGGGTTGGCCTCTATCAAGTTTGTGTTTTTCGTTATCGTCGAATAATCAAAATGGCCACCACGGCGACTCAAAGTTTACATAGAGTTATATAGGAAAAGGTTAAAAATGACATCTTCTCTGAAACCGCCTGAAGGATTTTGATGAAACTTAATCTTAATGATATTTGGGATAGTCTCTCTCAGATAATTGTGTTTTTCGCGGCCGCCAGTCATCCAAGTTGGCCGCCATGGCTAAAACTGGGTCTAATTTAAGTAAATTTCAAACGACATCTCCGAAACCACTTATTCCATTCTTGTGAAATATCATATACATGTTCCTTGGGTTGGCCTCTATCAAGTTTGTGTTTTTCGTTTTCGTCTAATAATCAAAATGGCCACCACGGCGACCCAAAGTTTACATAGAGTTATATAGGAAGGTTAAAAATGACATCTCTGAAAACTCTTGAAGGATTTTGATGAAACTTAATCACCGTGATATTTGGGATAGTCCCTCTCAGATTTGTATTTTTCGCGGCCACCAGTCATCCAAGATGGCCGCCAAGGCTAAAACTAGGCCAAATTTAAGGAAATTTCAAACGAAATCTCCGAAACCACTTATTCCATTCTTGTGAAATATCATATACATGTTCCTTGGGTTAGCCTCTATCATGTTTGTGTTTTTCGTTATCGTCAAATAATCAAAATGGCCGCCACGGCGACCCAAAATTTACATAGAGTTATATAGGAAAAGGTTAAAAATTACATCTTCTGTGGAACGCTTGAAGGATTTTGATGAAACTTAAGCACAATGATATTTGGGATAGTCTCTCTCAGATTTATATTTTTCACGGCCGCCAGTCATCCAAGATGGCCACCATGGCTAAAACTGCGTCAAATTTAAGGAAATTTCAAACGACATCTCCTAAACCACTTATTCCATTCTTGTGAAATATCATATACATGTTCCTCTATCAAGTTTGTGTTTTTCATTATCGTCAAATAATCAAAATTATTCAAAATGGCCGCCACGATAACCCAAAGTTTACATAGAGTTATATATAGGAAAGATTTTTCTTGGGTTGGCCTCTATCATGTTTATGTTTTTGAATCACATCATACAAGTAGAGCGTCTACAGGCCCTCTTGGGCCTCTTGTTAACTAAATCGAGGGCCATAACTCTCCTGTTAATGGTCAGATCAGCCTGGTTTTCGAACTTGTCTGAGCTGTCATTGATATAAACAATCAGGTAAAGTTTTGTAAAGATCAGATGAAAGATGAAGGCCCTAACGGATTAACGAGTCAAAATATAGCATTTTTAACTAAATCTAGGGCCATAACTCCACTGTTACTGGTTCGATCTGGTTGGTTTTCGAATTTCTATGAGCTTTCATTGATGTTAACAATCTGGTAGAGTTTCAAAAAGATCGCACGAAAAATGAAGGCCCTATCATCCTAACGAGACAAAATGTAGCATTTTTAACTAAATCAAGGGCCATAACTCTGCTGTTACTGGTCCGATCTGGCTGGTCTTCAAACTTATTCGAGCTTTCATTTATATAAACAATCTGGTAAAGTTTGATAAAGATCGGGTGAAAGATGAAGGCCCTATCGTCTTAACGAGGCAAAATATAGCATTTTTGTCTCGCCTTTTCGAAGAAAAAAAAGCGGTTACTAGAAAGACCGGAATACACCTAATCACCGGAATACACCGGAATACACCGAAATACATGTATTAAAGGCATTATTTATGTAATTAATGGATAATAACTGATTATTTATGATTTAAATAGTAATATATCCGCACAGAAGAGTGATTTATGTGTTTTGGGGACTTATATACGCACACTAGTCATACATCTATAGAAATACTACATACTTATCTCCCTTGAAAGAAAACATCACAATGCACAAGTCATTGAAATAAATGAATTTATTCTTGTACAAGTATAGGATAGAGCACGAGTTTTGCACGTGTACGGGGAGATAATGCACGAGCGTTAGCGATTGCATTATCGTCCGTACACGTGCAAGACTCATGCTCTATTGTATTTATACCACAATAACTAGCATATGCTGTGTTTATCCTCGGGTATTACACGATGCATAGTGTGTATTTAGGCTATTGTGGTATAAACATTTAGTGTTTTTATTATAGGTGATTGAGGCCGCTGATTGATACTGCATCATTATGATCAGAAATAAGCGTAAACAGTAAAATACATATTGTGTAGAATATACATGTATACAGAAACAATTAACACCTCTTTGATATTATGAAACAATCAGTGGCTAAGACCAGGTTGAAAATGTATTTCTATTATAAATAAATTATGACAGGTTTCTTTTAAAGTTAAACAAAAACCGCATCTAATTTATAACAATCTAAAATAAAAAACATGACGAGGTAACCAGACCGACAGGACTGCAACAAATCTACGACAAACAAAAATATGAAATTGAAACTATTGGGGTCAAATTCAACGAAACTTGTAATCGGCTCGGATGACGAACAAGCGCTCGTGAAGGCCATTATTACCACTGACTCATGTTCTATAAACGAGGAAACGCTAGACACCACCTGACTGATGACAAAAAATATTTGGCGATGATTACACATGCAATGGATAGCATTTGCTTTGAAAACAAATGCGACCAACTCGAATCTTCCTGTACAAATATATCCATGAAATTTGTGCAGTACTTCCAAAAAAGACTGAAGGGACATTTAAAAATTAAGGTTAACGACTAGATTACACATGATTGAACGCAACTGGACTAATAACAATTGCGAGTCAGTCAATCATATCCTGAAGCAGACTGTAGAATGGAAGTCTAAAGGTTTGACAGAATGTGTTCGATTAGTCAATGAGTTGTTCAATGGACAGATCACAGACTTGCGTGGTGCACAGATCGGGACTGGCGAATATCGCCTAGCGTCTACACACAAACAGTACCAGACCTCAAAGACTAACTGGTTATCAATGACCGACCAGCAACGGACGAATTTGTTCAACCGCTATCGCCGTTATTTGGCCAATGGTGCTACGTATGCAACTCCAACTGACGGAAAATCTACTGTAGTCGCACCTAGGACAGACGGTAAAAAATCAGGTCAAAACAAACGTAATATAAACGTAAGGACATTGACGGTTCACGGAAAGAAACCAAAAATGAAGATTAACCATGTAGTTGTCACAGCCCTTTCATCTATCGTTGCAGTGCATACGCCGTGAAGCCCTGTTTGGCTGCCTCTGGCGAGGTGGTATTGCACTGTATTCAATACACTTGTGACTGCTAACTGTCCATATAATCAAGCACTGGAGATTACTTTATAATGTGTAAGTGTGCGCGCGCGTGTGTGTGTGTACGTGAGTGAATACTCATATAGGTCAAGCAGTTTGTGTATATTGTGTGTATGTGTGTGTGTGCGTGCGTGCGTGCGTGCGTGTCAGTATCAGTGTCAGTATCAGTGTGTGCGCACGTATGTACGTGTGCGTTCGTACGCGTGAGTGTGTACGTGTCACTGTCACTTTTCATAAAACTTATGTTATATTTGTCATATAAATGAGTTGTCTTTATCTTATCTCAAAAACACTGGAACATTAACTTATATTATGACGCAACCAGCACGACCGCAACCAGCACATCGACAACAAACTGGAACGCACTGTATATTTCAAATTAACGTTTCGGGTCTATATACGGAGTTTTTTAAATGTATTATACAGTATAACAATACTATTACACCGGTTTATACACTTTCAAATTTACATTTTATTTATGTTGCTGTATAGTCTATTGTTGAATATGTCAACTCGGTGTAATTTTACATATATGTATCTATAATCTAAGAATTTATATACTTATTTGTAATTTCTAAAAATGTATACAACTTACTTGCACTTTACAGATGCAATGGTTTTTATCAATAAACATTCGTATTTTACTCTTTAATAATAACCTGTTATTCAAACATATTCTCATTATTTCCCCTGAAGTCCATCTTATACATGTGTTTAAATGTGTGTTAGTGCTATCTGTACTTTAACACGCATGCTTAATGTTTTGACTTATGTCAATTATTTGCTTTATAAATTGTTAAACAACAACATTATGATAGATCTATACGCTTACATGTGCTTGTAATAAATGTATTATTAAAATATTTAAATACTTATTTGTATTTTTATGCCAGTCTATGCAAGCATAAATAAGAAACTTGTGCATTATGATGTTTTCCTTCAAGGGAGATAAGTATGTAGTTTTGCTATATAGGTGTATATAGTGGTGACTAGTGTGCGTATATAAGCCCACAAACACATAAATCACTCTTCTGTGTAGATATATTACTATTTAAATCATAAATAATCATTTGCTATCCATTAATTACATAAATAATGCCTTTAGTATATGTATTTCGGTGTATTCCGGTGTATTCCGGTGATTAGGTGTATTCCGGTCTTTCTAGTAACCCAAAAAAAGAGATGTAGGTGTTGCTTTCCCAGCGGCGATGTCAACATTCAAGTTTTGCGTTTAGGTCATTTTCTCACAAACTGTATGCACTATACCTTTCAAACTTTGCTTATAGTTGTATCTTGGGTGGTACATCGCAAGACGCTTTCCCTTAGCCCCGTCCGTCGGATGGGGACGTAAACCGGGCGGTCCCGTGTATCGGTCTATCCTCCGAGCACGTTAAAGAACCATAGGAATCTATTCAATACTAAGAGTAGGGCAGGTTCCCGGATTCCTATGTATCCTTCCCCTCTCTCTGGGGCGGCTCTAAATAACATATACTGTGTTGATGAGCCGTTAAACAACATTCAATCCAATTATACATCGCAACGTGACAAAGCAAATGTGAAATTGACCTTGACCCTCCAAGCAAAGGGCAGATAACTTAATAATGTTTAGGTTCAACTTTTGCGTTTAGGTCACTTTTTCACAAACTGTATGCACTAGACCTTTAAAACTTTGCTTATGGGTGTATCTTGAGTGGTACATCGCAGCGTGACAAAGCAAATGTGGGATTGACCTTGACCCTCCAATCAAAGGGCAGATAACTTAATAATTTTTAGGTTCAACTTTTGCGTTTAGGTCACTTTTTCACAAACTGTATGCACTAGACCTTTCAAACTTTGCTTATAGTTGTATCTTGGGTGGTACATTTCAACGTGACAAAGCAAATGTGGAAGTGACCTTGACCCTCCAAGCAAAGGGCAGATAACTTAATAATGTTTAGGTTCAACTTTTGCGTTTAGGTCACTTTTTCACAAACTGTATGCACTAGACCTTTAAAACTTTGCTTATAGGTGTACCTTGAGTGGTACATCGCAACCTGACGAAGCAAATGTGGAAGTGACCTTGACCCTCCAAGCAAATGGGAAGATATCCTTATAATTTCTACCTTCAACTTTGGCGTTTGTCACTTTTTCACAAACTGTATGCACTAAGACCTTTCAAACTGTGCTTATAGTTGTATCTTGAGTGGTACATTGCAACGTGACAAAGCAAATGTGGTTGTGACCTTCACCATCCAAGCAAAGGGCAGATAACTTTAATTGTTACATTTACATCACTTTCTCATAAACAATAAGTATGCACTAGATGTTTTAAACCTAATTTATAGCTTAATCTTTGGAAGAAAACCTATTCTATTTGAACAAAGTTGTGTCTTGGGTAGTGCATCTTTTTGGATGCATGGATTTTTCATCTATGACCTTGACCTACTTTTTGGAGCTGATGATTTTTAGCTCTTCTGGCCAAGGGCCTTCATTTTTCATCCGATCTTTACCAGACTTTGACAGATTGTTAATATCAATGAAAGCTCGCACAAGTTCGAAAACCAGCCAGATCAGATTAGTAACAGCGGAGTTTTGGCCCTTCATTTAGTTAAAAATGCTATATTTTGCCTCGTTAATACGATAGGGCTTTCATTTTTCATCTGATCCAAACTTTACCAGATGTTTTGCCTCTTTTTTTTATTAGTATTTTCTTTTCTTTTTTCTTTTTTTTTTTAATATACATATATTATTTTTTTAGAGTTTTTTTTTGGTTTGAATTATTTGTTTCATTAATTCTTTATCTTTATTTTTTTTTGAGAATTTTTTTTTTTAATTGATTGATTGATTGTCTTAATTTTGTTTTGAGAATTTCTTTAATTACTTTTTTTAAAGTTTTTTTGATGTAACGCCGTGTAAGCAGGAAGCATTGCTAGGACTTTCTAGTGTTCCTATTGCATTTTTTTCCGGATCGTTGATTTTTGATGGAGTTAAGGAACCTTGACATTTTTACTTTTAAACTATTCCTCCTAAACGCCTTGTTGGATTTCGACGAAACTTGGCAGGAAGCATCGGTAAGATGTCTAGTTGTGCATATCGCTCTTTTGTTCCAGTTCGCTGATTTACGAATCTCTTGTCAGCGCTACTCCTCCTAAACGGCTTGTTGGATTTCTACAAAATTTGGCAGGAAGCCTCAGTCTGACGACTAGTTGTGCAAAGTGTGGTATATCAATGACATCTTGGACAAGTTCGAAAACCAGCTAGATCTTGTTAGTAACAACAGGTTATGGCCCTTGATTTGTTGAAAAATGCTATATTGTATTTTCCTTTGTTAAATCTGTAGTTACTTCATTTTTTATCTGATCTTTACCATATTTGTTTAGTATGAAAATTTCATTCATAGAAGAAAGTGGGACAAATTAAAAATACCCATGCCAGACTAGACTAAGACACAGCAGACTTGTTGCCCATGATTACCAGGTGAGCGATCTAAGGCCATCCTATCCCTGTTGTTTTTGCAATGTTTTAAAAAAACTACTGATGGGAATTTTATGTTGACAACCCTTGATATAAGAGCCGTTTTAGCCAGTAGAGCATCCTCAGGCCCTCTTGGGCCTCTTGTTTTAATTAAATGGCATTTTGTTTTTAAAACAAATGCACTTAAATGTCATCTCAGCAAATGGCAAACTCCATTGTTTTTAGTTATTAAAATGTTTACCAAACTTTCATTTAAGCATCATTGACCTTCTTTTTTTTTTAAATCCAGCCCCTGTTAGACGAGACGTGAATCCACGGATTTCTTGTTAACTAAATCAAGGGCCATAACTCCGCTGTTAATGGTCCGATCTAGCTTGTTTTCGAACTTGTCCGAGCTTTCATTCATATAAACAATCTGGTAAAGTTTCTTAAAGATCGGATGAAAGATGAAGTTCCTATCTACTTGAGACAAAATATAGCATTTTTAACTAAATCAAGTGCAGTAACTCCACTGTTAATGGTCCGATCGAATATTTCCGAGCTTTCATTGATATTAACAATATGTGCAAATTTGGTAAAGATCAAATCATAAATGAAGGTGCTGGAATGTTCATAAGGCTTAATGTGGAATTTTTCAAGCAAAACAAGGGCCATAACTCCGGTGAAATTATTCCGATCTTGCCGGTTTTCGAACTTGTCCAAGCTGTCATTAATATAAAGACACTGGCAAAGTTTAGTAAAGATCCAATTAATATTGAAGGCCCTAGAGTGTTCACAAGGCAGAAAATAGCATTTTTCAGAAAAAACAAGGGCCATAACTCCGGTGTTACTGATCCCATTCAGCTGGTTTTCGAACTTGTCCAAGCTATCATTGGTATTAACAATATGTGCAAGTTTGGTAAAGATCAAGTAATAAATGAAGGTGCTAGAGCGTTCACAAGGCAGAAAATAGCAATTTTCAGAAAAAACAAGGGTCATAACTCCGGTGTTACTCATCCGATTTGTCTGGTTTTCGAAATTGTCAGAGCTTTCATTGACATTAACAAAATATGCAAGTTTTGTAAAGATCCAATAATAAATGATGCTGTGCTAGAGTGTTCACAAGGCTTAATATGGCATTTTTCCAGCAAAACAAGGGCCATAACTCCGGTGAAATTAATCCGATCTGGCTGGTTTTCGAACTTTTCCGAGCTTTCATTGATATAAAGACACTGGCAAAGTTTCGTAAAGATTCAATTAATAATGAAGGCCCTAGAGTGTTCACAAGGCAAAAGTTAACGGACGACCGACGGACGGACGGACGGACGACCGACAACTCGCCATCCAATAAGCTCTGCGGGCCTTTGGCCAGTAGAGCTATTGATTTAAAGCACTATTCAAACAAGCATATCATTCTGTAGCACAGGTTTTATTACTCTGGCAGTCTGCTTTCAATTTTGACAGAGTTATGTCACTTTCAAACAAAACTTGAACCTGTATCTCAACAAAATGAGTCATAACTTTCGAAGTATTTTAACGATGCCATGTAAATGTGAGCAGTATTTCGTAATCACATATTGGTCCATTGCACAGGTCTTAAACACATT